>CM061142.1:153980713-154021779 GCA_030789695.1 Scilla litardierei
AGTCCAATACATTTCTATTTGTTAATGCTTGACTTTGCAAGAACTGTAAACTCAACCTTATATGGTTAAACATGATAATTTCAGTCTGTTTAAAGGCATCAATGTTGGAATTATTTCTAGTGAACTTGCTGTTGGAAATCTCGAGTATTTGCTAGTAGCTCATGTTCTTGAGTAGCTCATCTAGACTCTTGTCTTATAATGTAAATTGGTGATCCACTGGGTGCAGGACAAATATATCAATGATATCAATCATATACAAACTTATCTGTATTCTTGTAATTTAAACATTCCTTTTGTTAAGATGGATTGCAATCTTGAGTTGACAGTAGGCTTTAGTTTTTCTATGTCATGAGAAAATACATGTGAATTCCTGAGATGTAATTTAAAAGTTGAGAATTAGAAATATTCTCAGAGCATATTATAGACCGGAATTATGTATATGCAGGCAATTGGGTGTGTTGATGGGCAGATCCATGACTTGCAGGGACATCAGTAATTGTCAGGGAAAAGAAAGAAAGACTGTGGCATATGCATGCAGTGTGTATTCTTGCTTCGTTCTTCTGGATGATATATGCTTCCATCTCAATATGAATGTATATATTTCATTTTAACTTTATTGAAGTGGCAAAGAGAAACCTTTACTGGTGAAGGAGTTTTTGTAAGAAATGTATGTCAATGTATTCTTTTTTGGCAGATATTTGAGTGCCTTGATGGCAATGTATGGCAATGTATTCATTTTTGTAAGAAATGTATGTCAATGTATTCTTTTTTGTAAGAAATGTATGGCAATGTATTCATTTTAACTTTGTTGAAATGGCAAAGAGAACCCTTTACTGGTGACATTTTTTGTAAGAAATATATGTCAATGTATTCTTATTTGAAAGATATTTGAGTGCCTTGATGGCAATGTATGGCAATGTATTCATTTTTTAAGAAATGTATGACAATGTATGACAATGTATTCATTTCAATGTTTTTTGGGTAAATGTTTACTGGATGTGCTAAAAATGACGGTATACTGGATGTGCTGTCAGTTTAGTGCTGGATGTGTATCAAGAACTGATTAATACTAGCAGAAATTTGCAGATTGATACAAGCAAAAATTTTTGGCAGCATTAGCAATTTGATATGAGCAAAATTGTTTTGTTTGATGCATGCCCTATGAAAGTCAATCTGGAGACAAATAACAATAATTGAAATAGTCATTATCTTCTACATGTATCAAACAAATACATCTAACTGAAAAAGTCATGTAATCGGATCCTATTGTTACTCTACAACACTTGCATAAAGTTTCAAAAAATCAAGTTCACACAACCCAACTCATAACATGATACCAAAGGAATGCATCCATCCAGCTATACTGCTGGAAAGAATTTTGATATATTAGTAGGCTAACAATTTGCTTGCAAAAATTACACTATCATATATGTTTGCAACAAGTCAGTGCCAAGTAACCGATCAAACCTTACAGCAAACATCATAATGAGGAACAAACCACTCTAATCTTGTTAGTTAGCGAATACTACAATGTTTGAAGTGGCCGATACTGTCTTCAAAAAATTCAGCTGCATCACCAGGATACAATTCTACCACCGTGTAGCATCCAATACATGCAAAGTAACCAAAATTTTATAACACATTCAGTTGACAAATTTGATAGTGCATCAGTAATCATCAGTTCTACACATTTCTTTCTCTCCAGCAATACAATAGTCCAGTATACATTTGTTTTAGCAATACAAGAATACAATATAAATTTTGATAGCACATCAGCATCCCAGTTTTCTCACTTGCGATTTCTTAGCATCATCGGCATCTCAGCATCTCCGTTTTCTCACTTGTGATTGCATCATCACCATCTCAGCTGCTTGAATACACCTCTCCTAAACTACTAAATACATGGTAAATCAGAAGTAGACAATTGCCAAATAGAAACAATTTGATAGTATTTATGATCAGTCAACTATTCCCATTTCAAACGTGTAGAATTGAAAATTTCCAAAGACACGTATCTAAAAAAGTAGCATTCATATCATGCAAACCAAGAATCTCAATGTATATTACTGTGTTAATATACAGGTGAAAGAGTACATCATGTTGTATATATACCTTCAATTTCGTTCTTTGAAGTAGATGGTATTTTGTACTCAAGCAAATAATAATATAATTTCAAGTCCTCATTGTCGTCATCTTTCTGAACATCATCCTCCGCTTAGTTTGCATTAGTAGGATACAAAATTAAAGATTATAACATTTATCAGGTATCACTATAATCTAAGTGCCATCCTTTTTGCCCAACTCCCTGCATCACATGAGCCAAACATAAATGATATAAATGAACCCATACATAGAACTGGAAAGCTTTCAAAAAAATTTTAAACTCCGCCCCCTGCACCTGTAGGATCCGAAGAACGCTCCATTAAATTGTTCATTCAGAATCCATTTGCTCTTCTATAAACAAATAAGAGCTAGTTCAACAGAGTTCATCCATCCTGCTACATTATGATATTTGTGCTCCATTTTGTTTCTGATTTACAGAAAGATTAATTCAAACCAAAGATACGTTCCCATTTTGTTTCTGATTAACTCACTATAGGATGAAAGTTTTTTTTACAAATATGCTTTGTATCTTCAGTGATAAAGTGGAGTAATGTGTGACAAAAAAATTCTTTTTCAAGTTGTCCAATGAAAAAAAATTCTTCATTGCAACACAAACCTCCAATTAATTATATGATCTTAGTTTCATACAAATCATCCATCACTTAATTTCATGCAAATCATCCATCACTTAATTTCATACAAATCATCCATCACTATTATCATTATCAGTATCACCGCTAAACATATATTAATCCCGTAATCTAACAATATATCAACCCCACTCAAACAAGGGGTTCTCTTTCCCCCAACTAAATATTACCACTTTCTAATATACAAACCCCTCAATCATTTAGCTGAGAACTAAATTAAATCAAAAAAATCACACCTTGACGGCGAAAAAAATCTCATGCAGAGAAGCCCAAGGGGCCGACACGCCAAACACGATTCCAATCACGATAATAGCAATGTCGGCAGCAGTCACGGCCAAGCTCAGCTCCGACCTAAACACCTTCAGATGAAACATCGCCGGTAACAAGAACCCCAACACGTAACACACGCTGCTCCCGACAAGCGACAAGAAATCGACAAAGCTGGAAGTTCGCTGGGAGTCGAGCTTCATGTGCTTGGCTTTGAGGAGATCATGAGGAGGAGATCGGTCGGCGGTGCTCTCACGAGACCGGAGATCGCTGGGCTGAGTATGGTTTTGGTTTTGGGGCTCTCACGAGGGAGATCGACAGGCGAGAGGAGATCGCAGCTTGGCCAGAGGAACACACGAGGAGGAGCAGCGTGGTAGATGGTTTTTTTGGGGCTATCGGGAGGGCGAGCTTCGACGAGAGGAGATCAGAGATAGGAGAGAGGAATCACCCAAAGGAGGAGTAGTTTGGGCAAATGCTTTCGTTTCGATCAGCAGCATTTGCATTGAATTGAAATGGCTCCATCGTAAATATCCCAAACATTCCGATCTCCCCAGTGGCATCAAAAATTTCTGCCGTGCGATTCAATTGGACGGCTGCGATGGAAAGCGCCACAGGCAGTCTCCCTGCGGCTGTGCACAGGCACAGTTTACCCATATATATATATATATATATATATATATATATATATATATATATATATATATATATATATATATATATATATACATACATACATATATATATGGGTAAAGGGATCCTAAGGTGCCTCCTTAGATTCAATCTTAGGAGGCGCCCCCATTTCCCACCATCTCACACATTTTTTTTGAAATTTTTTTGTGGGTTTATTGTTCACCTTATGGATGATCAACATACCAAATTTCAAGGGATTCCTATACTTTTTGAGCCCTCATCTACCCCTTGCAACTTCGTGGGGTTTTCAGCACGTTTTTAGACCGTTGAAATAGCAAGGGGTAGATGGTGGCTCAAAAAGTATTGGAATTCCTTGAAATTTGGTATGTTGATCATCCATGATGTGAACAACAACCCCATGAAAAAAAATTTCCAAAAAAATTGTAGGAGATCGGGGGAAATGGGGGCGCCTCCTTAGATTTTCATCTAAGGAGGCACCCTAGATCCCCTTTTTCCTATATATATATACATACATATATATATGGGTAAACTGTGCCTGTGCATAGCCGCAGGGAGACTGCCTGTGGCGCTTTCCATCACAGCCGTCCAATTGAATCGCACGGCAGAAATTTTTGATGCCACTGGGGAGATCGGAATGTTTGGGATATTTACGATGGAGCCATTTCAATTCAATGCAAATGCTGCTGATCGAAACGAAAGCCTTTGCCCAAACTACTCCTCCTTTGGGTGATTCCTCTCTCCTATCTCTGATCTCCTCTCGTCGAAGCTCGCCCTCCCGATAGCCCCAAAAAAAACCATCTACCACGCTGCTCCTCCTCGTGTGTTCCTCTGGCCAAGCTGCGATCTCCTCTCGCCTGTCGATCTCCCTCGTGAGAGCCCCAAAACCAAAACCCTACTCAGCCCAGCGATCTCCGGTCTCGTGAGAGCACCGCCGACCGATCTCCTCCTCATGATCTCCTCAAAGCCAAGCACATGAAGCTCGACTCCCAGCGAACTTCCAGCTTTGTCGATTTCTTGTCGCTTGTCGGGAGCAGCGTGTGTTGCGTGTTGGGGTTCTTGTTACCGACGATGTTTCATCTGAAGGTGTTTGGGTCGGAGCTGAGCTTGGTCGTGACTGCTGCCGACATTGCTATTATCGTGATTGGAATCGTGTTTGGCGTGTCGGCCCCTTGGGCTTCTCTGCATGAGATTTTTTTCGCCGTCAAGGTGTGATTTTTTTGATTTAATTTAGTTCTCAGCTAAATGATTGAGGGGTTTGTATATTAGAAAGTGGTAATATTTAGTTGGGGGAAAGAGAACCCCTTGTTTGAGTGGGGTTGATATATTGTTAGATTACGGGATTAATATATGTTTAGCGGTGATACTGATAATGATAATAGTGATGGATGATTTGTATGAAATTAAGTGATGGATGATTTGCATGAAATTAAGTGAAGGATGATTTGTATGAAACTAAGATCATATAATTAATTGGAGGTTTGTGTTGCAATGAAGAATTTTTTTTCATTGGACAACTTGAAAAAGAATTTTTTTGTCACACATTACTCCACTTTATCACTGAAGATACAAAGCATATTTGTAAAAAAAACTTTCATCCTACAGTGAGTTAATCAGAAACAAAATGGGAACGTATCTTTGGTTTGAATTAATCTTTCTGTAAATCAGAAACAAAATGGAGCACAAATATCATAATGTAGCAGGATGGATGAACTCTGTTGAACTAGCTCTTATTTGTTTATAGAAGAGCAAATGGATTCTGAATGAACAATTTAATGGAGCGTTCTTCGGATCCTACAGGTGCAGGGGGCGGAGTTTAAAATTTTTTTGAAAGCTTTCCAGTTCTATGTATGGGTTCATTTATATCATTTATGTTTGGCTCATGTGATGCAGGGAGTTGGGCAAAAAGGATGGCACTTAGATTATAGTGATACCTGATAAATGTTATAATCTTTAATTTTGTATCCTACTAATGCAAACTAAGCGGAGGATGATGTTCAGAAAGATGACGACAATGAGGACTTGAAATTATATTATTATTTGCTTGAGTACAAAATACCATCTACTTCAAAGAACGAAATTGAAGGTATATATACAACATGATGTACTCTTTCACCTGTATATTACACACAGTAATATACATTGAGATTCTTGGTTTGCATGATATGAATGCTACTTTTTTAGATACGTGTCTTTGGAAATTTTCAATTCTACACGTTTGAAATGGGAATAGTTGACTGATCATAAATACTATCAAATTGTTTCTATTTGGCAATTGTCTACTTCTGATTTACCATGTATTTAGCAGTTTAGGAGAGGTGTATTCAAGCAGCTGAGATGGTGATGATGCAATCACAAGTGAGAAAACGGAGATGCTGAGATGTCGATGATGCTAAGAAATCGCAAGTGAGAAAACTGGGATGCTGATGTGCTATCAAAATTTATATTGTATTCTTGTATGGTTAAAACAAATGTATATTGGACTATTGTATTGCTGGAGAGAAAGACATGTGTAGAACTGATGATTACTGATGCACTATCAAATTTGTCAACTGAATGTGTTATAAAATTTTGGTTACTTTACAAGTATTGGATGCTACACGGTGGTAGAATTGTATCCTGGTGATGCAGCTGAATTTTTTGAAGACAGTATCGGCCACTTCAAACATTGTAGTATTCGCTAACTAACAAGATTAGAGTGGTTTGTTCCTCATTATGATGTTTGCTGTAAGGTTTGATCGGTTACTTGGCACTGACTTGTTGCAAACATATATGATAGTGTAATTTTTGCAAGCAAATTGTTAGCCTACTAATATATCAAAATTCTTTCCAGCAGTATAGCTGGATGGATGCATTCCTTTGGTATCATGTTATGAGTTGGGTTGTGTGAACTTGATTTTTTGAAACTTTATGCAAGTGTTGTAGAGTAACAATAGGATCCGATTACATGAGTTTTTCAGTTAGATGTATTTGTTTGATACATGTAGAAGATAATGACTATTTCAATTATTGTTATTTGTCTCCAGATTGACTTTCATGGTGCATGCATCAAACAAAACAATTTTGCTCATATCAAATTGCTAATGCTGCCAAAAAATTTTGCTTGTATCAATCTGCAAATTTCTGCTAGTATTAATCAGTTCTTGATACACATCCAGCACTAAACTGACAGCACATCCAGTATACCGTCATTTTTAGCACATCCAGTAAACATTTACCCAAAAAACATTGAAATGAATACATTGTCATACATTGTCATACATTTCTTAAAAAAATGAATACATTGCCATACATTGCCATCAAGGCACTCAAATATCTTTCAAATAAGAATACATTGACATATATTTCTTACAAAAACTGTCACCAGTAAAGGTTTCTCTTTGCCATTTCAACAAAGTTAAAATGAATACATTGCCATACATTTCTTACAAAAAAGAATACATTGACATACATTTCTTACAAAAATGAATACATTGCCATACATTGCCATCAAGGCACTCAAATATCTGCCAAAAAAGAATACATTGACATACATTTCTTACAAAAACTCCTTCACCAGTAAAGGTTTCTCTTTGCCACTTCAATAAAGTTAAAATGAAATATATACATTCATATTGAGATGGAAGCATATATCATCCAGAAGAACGAAGCAAGAATACACACTGCATGCATATGCCACAGTCTTTCTTTCTTTTCCCTGACAATTACTGATGTCCCTGCAAGTCATGGATCTGCCCATCAACACACCCAATTGCCTGCATATACATAATTCCGGTCTATAATATGCTCTGAGAATATTTCTAATTCTCAACTTTTAAATTACATCTCAGGAATTCACATGTATTTTCTCATGACATAGAAAAACTAAAGCCTACTGTCAACTCAAGATTGCAATCCATCTTAACAAAAGGAATGTTTAAATTACAAGAATACGGATAAGTTTGTATATGATTGATATCATTGATATATTTGTCCTGCACCCAGTGGATCACCAATTTACATTATAAGACAAGAGTCTAGATGAGCTACTCAAGAACATGAGCTACTAGCAAATACTCGAGATTTCCAACGGCAAGTTCACTAGAAATAATTCCAACATTGATGTCTTTAAACAGACTGAAATTATCATGTTTAACCATATAAGGTTGAGTTTACAGTTCTTGCAAAGTCAAGCATTAACAAATAGAAATGTATTGGACTGACTTGCTCATTGGCCGAACAAGATAATACAAGCATAAGATGAGGAATAAACAAAATTTGTATTCACAGAATTTATCCTTTGACATACTCTGTAACATGATTCTGAGAAGCATGCTGCCAGTTGGCGGCAAATAATCCAATTGCATTCTGTCACATATTAGAAATATAGAATTCCAGAGAAATGATATAACCAAAAGCATGGAATTTGTCAGAACAATACCGATTTTCATGTAGAATATCCAGTTCAGTGTATCTCTGGATGGCTTTTGCCATTTCTTCAACAATGTTACTAATAGCTGTGAAGCATGTCTTCAAAAGAATTGTAAGATTTTCTAGTTGTGATTTCTCATCTACAGAAGTTTTTAGAGGAAATAAGAAAACTCAAGCTCATGTTGCAACATTCATCTCTTCTGTGAATAATAAGATTTGAACCTGTCAACAGCACAAGTACAGAACTCCAGCTCATCCAACGAGCCATAGATATCATATAAATCATCAAGTACTAACAAAAAGTGCACCAACTTTTGGAATCCATTCACGACATCATCCAAATTGGGGTTGAAATACTATTATAATCACCCCGAAGAAGCATTCTAATGTCCGATCTCTAGCAAAACTTAGTTCCTTTCAAAAATTGAGGCTTGCAGACCATCAGCATGTGAAAAGAAGATAAATTTACCATGATTAGTCGTTATACACGAAAACAACAATATTCATATTTCCATTAGGAAGAAAAGAATCAAATCAATACTTACATGCCAATTAGGATTATACAAATGTGTAATTATAACAGTTAAACATAAAATGGTTCAGATATAACTTCACCTACTTTAATCATGTTCTTCTTCATTTTATTAGGAAAAAATTGAAGTTATGCCCGCATATGTGAATAATAACGAACTGGTCTCATGCATAACTGCTAATATGAACAAAAATTAGGGGAATCAACACATCAAATAAAATAAATTTAGAAAAGAAACATGTTGGGTTCTCAAAACTTAGGCGGTATCCAAATGGTTGTTGTGGTTCTCATATGTATTTGTACTCTTTTGAAACAAGTTGGATTATTTTATCGGGTTTTGAAGAACAAGTGAATTTTTACCCTACATTAAGCAAACTAAATTGTTTTCAAATACAATTTAAGAAAACTAAATTTTTGGATATAATACTAAATTGTTTTAAGAAAACTACCGCTTATCATCAAACTTCAAGCCCCAACAATCACTATGAAATAATGTTGGACTGATATGCAAGAAGTATAGCTTATTAGGAAGGAGTTTTATGCTTTTTATTAAAAAAGGTTAAAACAGAGATATCAGGACACTGGGAAAATCTGAATAAAATCTTGAAAAGGAGCCACTTCCATGAACTGAAACCTGTTTAACTCGAGTATAGACAGTGTATACATATCCTTTAACATATGTAATCAAACGTACTAGATTGCAGTCATTCATACACATATCAAATTTGATTGGATCAAGCCTCGATCTGTTAGCTTGGTTTTAGACGCTCCATTTTGTTTCTGATTTACAGAAAGATTAATTCAAACCATGGATACGTTCCCATTTGGTTTCTGATAAACTCACTGCAGGATGAAAGTTTTTTTTACAAATATGCTTTGTTTCTTCAGTGATAAAGTGGAGTAATGTGTGACAAAAAAAATTCTTTTTCAAGTTGTCCAATGAAAAAAAATTCTTCATTGCAACACAAACCTCCAATTAATTATACGATCTTAATTTCATACAAATCATCCATCACTTAAATAATCACCATTATCATTATCAGTATCACTGCCAAACATATATTAATCCCTTAATTTAACAATATATCAACCCCACTCAAACAAGGGGTTTTCTTTCCCCCAACTAAATATTACCATTTTCTAATATACAAACCTCAATCATTGAACTGAGAACTAAATTAAATCAAAAAAAATCACACCTTGACGGCGAAAAAATCTCATGTAGAGAAGCCCAATGGGCCGACACGCCAAACACGATTCCAATCACGATAATAGCAATGTCAGCAGCAGACGCGGCCAAGCTCAGCTCCGACGCAAACACCTTCAGATGAAACATCGCCGGCAACAAGAACCCCAACACGCAACACACGCTACTCCCGACGAGCGACAAGAAATCGAGCTTCATGTGCTTGGCTTTGAGGAGATCGTGAGGAGGAGATCGGTCGGCGGTGCTCTCACGAGACTGGAGATCGCTGGGCTGAGTAGGGTTTTGGTTTTGGGGCTCTCACGAGGGCGATCGACGGGCGAGAGGAGATCGGAGCTTGGCCAGAGGAACACATGAGGAGGAGCAGCGTGGTCGGAGCTTCGGCGAGAGGAGATCAGAGATAGGAGAGAGGAATCACCCAAGGGAGGAGCAGCTTGGGCAGGGCTTTCGTTTCGATCAGCAGCATTTGCATTGAATTGAAATGGCTCCAACGTAAATATCCCAAACATTCCGATCTCCCCAGCGGCATCAAAATTTCTACCGTGCGATTCAATTGGACGGCTGCGATGGAAAGCGCCACAGGCAGTCTCCCTGCGGCTGTGCACAGGCACAGTTTACTCTATATATATATATATATATATATATATATATATATATATATATATATATATATATATATATATATATTCTATAAAATAGGGATGTTATCAAGAGAAATTGGATAAAAGAAATTGGATAAGAGAATTTGGACAAGAGTATATACATACATACATACATATATATATATACATATACATATATACATATACATACATACACACATAAACATTCATCTATTCTATAAATAGGGATGGTATCAAGAGAAATTGGACAAGAGAAATTGGATAAGAGAATTTGGACAAGAGTTTACAAATACATATATACATATACATGCATACATTTACATGCATACATACATATCTATTCTATAAAATAGGGATGTATCAAGAGAAATTGGATAAGAGAAATTGGACAAGAGAAATTAGGCAAGAGAATTTGGACAAGAGAAATTGATTTTTGTGGGATAAGAGAAGCGGCGGGGAATTTTGTTATGAGATTTTGAGAGATAAGAGAAGAGGTGGCGAATTTTTCACATACAACCCCGGTTTAACCTTGTAACCCTTGTCACAAAGTTGACTTATGGAGATAAGATTATGACATAAACCACTAACTAAATAAACATTTGTTATAAGTGGTTTGGAAGGATTACCGACTTTGCCTACTCTAATGATGGTTCCCTTTTGATCGCCTCCAAAAGTGACCGTTGCACCATCCTTGATGCGAACCACTTCGGAGAGCAATATGGGATCTCCCGTCATGTGTTTAGAGAAACCGCTATTGAGTATCCATCCTTTCCTTTTAGAGCCAATATGTCTATTATTGCTCTCTTTCTTGTTCTTGGGTACCTACATAGTATATCATAAGCTCATGGTACCCACGCTTTGTTGGGTCCAATGGGATTAGACCTTTCGAAACCAACTTTAAGTGGACTTTGGCTTCCCAACATAGTTACCACTATTTATCACATCGCTAAAATAGGAATTTACATAAGCATTCCTATCAGTTGTGTTAGTGTTCTTAGGACCCCAAATTGTGTATGTTTTGAGTGTCCTCTTCCTAGTTGCATGTATATTTGATTGAGGTCTATATGGTGCATGCTTCCTAGGAGCATAAGATCTAGCATATGAAGGTGGAGGTGGATAAGCATGAGACATATATGGGTTATATGCAAATTGAGGAGCATGCATATTATATGAAGCATATGGAGCATGCAAGTGATGTGGTGGATGTGCAAGAGCATACATGGGAGGATTATGTGTATGAACATATGAATGTGTAGGAGCACGTGCATGAGTATTTCTCAAGTGTGAATTTGCACGTGCCCGTAGGTGTGGAGCATAAAACGTGTCATAAGTATCCACATGTGAAGTAGGAAATTTCCTACGTGTATGAGTGTTAGTGTATATATATATATATGCATGTCGTTTCTTTTGGTTTCCACCCTTAGTGGGTTTCTTGCGAAAAGAAGGAGAGTGTGAAGTGGTGGCTGACGTCCCCCGCATTTGCGCATCAGATGTGTGCAATATGAGATTGGGAGCGTGAGATTTAAATATTTATAACCGCAAGCGCACGGTGTTGTAGTGTGGCTTGGGGGTCGAACTCAGGGAGGCGTGGTTGTGCTTGTGTCAAGAAGGATCGGATTCACCCCATGGGCGAGCTAGCCCGAATCGGATGATGGGCTGTCATAGAAAATAGAATGCGAGGGAAAAACAATATAAAGGGAAAACCCGGGACTTCGCTTTCCACCCTATCATGCGATTCTCACCGATACGGCCTACGGGTAGGATAACGATCGGAATTAGGGTCTAATGGTGAGACGTTGCCTCTATGAGTGGTACCAGCGTCCCACGGGCCCGATATTCCGGTCGGTGCCCAGGATGATACGCCGGACTTCCCGGGTTCGGTCAGTGGGCATTCCCATGTCCATTAACACTGATCGACTCTGGGAGCACTAAGCTCGCAACAATAACTCCCAACATCTCATCCTGCCGCTCCCGCGTGCTAGGATTCGACGTCTACGCTAAGGGCGTGAGCTATGGCTAGGGAGTCAACCGCCAAGTTTATTCCCCCTTGGTCCAATGATCAAAGGTGGTCTTTTTCCCGCCGATGACAATAAAACACCCCGCGTAACCGGTAGATTCCTAGTCCCTATCGATTTCCTAGTCCTATGGACGCATCGGGGAGAACCCACGAAGGGGTTTCCACCAAAATCCCAGATTTAGGAACTACTCACACATATTTACTAAAAAGCAATCTAAATCAAAATCGACCGTTAGAAACATGATCAAGCGATTGAAAAGTAGTAAGAGCAATGCAAATAAAACTATATTAAAGTTTAACAAAGATCAGACAACTTACTAATATCTGAAAAATTACAGCTGTCAAGAGAGAGAAAAAACATCAAAAAATAACAACTCCCATTTCTGGAAAACCTAGGGGTCATATATATAGAAAACGATATCACCCGATAGGTTGAAAAGTCAACCGATCAGGTGATCTGCTTCGTTCTTCGGCAGCTCAGCATGGGACTTCACCCGGTCATACGGCACGGTCGGTTGAGGGTTGAGGCTTACCGGTTGGATCTTCGTGCCGTCGGGTGAACCGGTCGGTTGAGCTCTCCGTGTCTTGGCTTCGGAGAATTGGCTACAGATGAACCGATCGGGTGAAGGTCACCCGATCGGTTGGCATTTAGCATCAAATTCCAGAGAGTTGGGACGTGTGAACCGGTCTATGAACTGACCGGTTGAATTTCTGACCGCTCCAGCTTGTGTCTGGGTGGTGCACGCGTGCATCACCCGATCGGTTGGCTGTGTCCAACCGATCAGGTGGAGGGCTGAAAGATGCGATCTTCGTCGTTTGACCCCCTGGATCACGCGTGACTCCTCCTGTTGCTCCGGGGACTCGTGATATCGTCGTTTTATGTCCCTTACGCCGACAAACTCCTGCAAACTTACAAAAACATGGAAAAGTGAAAGAAAACAAGAAAACACGAGAAAACGAATACAAGACGGCAGAAAATAGTTGAAAAACACGGAAGAAAACGTGCGTGAATATATGAAATATAAACGCACGTCAAAATCCCCCAAGCTGAACCCTTCCTCGTCCTCGAGGAAGACGAGTGAGAGTAGGAGCTCGGAGGGAGAAAATAGAGAGAAAGAGAGAAAGAAGAGAACTCTAAATCCTAAATCGCCCGTCAGGGCCAACAAAACCAAAAACGACGCACCAAGCAGACAAACGCCAAATCACATCACTAAACCAAGGAATACGAGTCCAGACAAGTGTCGTGGGCCCACGTAGTGAAGCACGAGTGAGTGTGGTCGTGTGCTAGCTGTCGGTGTCACTATCTACATCGTGCAGTAAGCTCTATATACACAAATCCAAGAAATGACCCAAATATCGATTCGAATTGAATTAAGCGGTGAATATATAGTTCAAGCATGCATGAGAATAGAGCAAGAAGCGAAACATATCATGCGTCAGGGACTCCACAACTAGGGTTAAGGAAATCACCACACTATAGCCTAGATAATAGCTAAAAAGTTCCTAAGCCGAGTGTTTTCGAAAACGATGGGGGTTGAGATGATGTGGAGTAGAACAGTCGGTGCAAACTCTCGCCTTCCCTTTATTCTCGATAGATAGGGAAAATATTCACACTGGAAATTTTTGAGTTTTGGGTATTTGTATTTTTTTTTTGGATTTTTGGCTATACATATTTTTTTCTTTCTTTTTTCTTTTCTTTCCCTTTTTTGGGTTTTTTTTCTTTTCTCTCTTTTTTTTTGGATTTTTGGATATTGGGATATATACATGTGTACTCTCCCAAGTGGGAGAACGGTACACGACGAGGGGATTTGCACCAAGTAAAACAAAAAAGAAATCGGAATCTAAACACTTGGGCAAAGGAAACTATTCTCGCTAATTAGAGCATGGGCTAAATGGGTTATCCTAGTCCTTAATTGTGGAATCCCGACACATGCGAAATGAAGTATACGATATATATATATATATATATATATATATATATATATATATATATATATATATATATATATATAGCATGCAGAAGCAGACATGAGAAACAAATACCGCATATTCAAATCGAAGCATGATAATCTAGGGGTCATTCCTGGACAGGTATATAAAACACAATCACAAAGTAGAAGCACACCCAACTCTAGTCATGACGCACGACTCACATAAAAGCTAAGTGGACCCACGATGCATGAAATGCAAGAGGACTCGACTTCCTAAGGCTAGTGAATGTGATTATTGAAGCCGTGCTAGGTGTGCATGTGATTTTCGTGGCAATTCATCATAGGGTTCATCTCTAGGTGAAAGAGATAGAAAGAAGAGAAGAAAAAGAAAAAGAAAAACACGGAGAAAAACGACTCAAATAACGAAGAAAAAGAGACAAATGATGCACGAAGTGCGACTCCCCCAATCTGAAACTTGCATTGCCCTCAATGCAATAGAATTAATACGGGAGGGCAATGAATATGGGGGGAATACACACAGACACAAAAAGACACGATAGACAAGAAAATCACACAAACGAAACTGAAAATAGGAATAAAAATAAAAATCACACCACACGATGTATAAACAGAAAATAAAATAAATAAAAAAGAGAAAATCATGCGACCCGACAAATAAACAAACACGCAAAGAAAAATGACACACGACAGCACAAAGAAAAAATTGACTTCCACCTAGCTGAGGTAAAGCAGGGCCCCGCAAAGACAGATGGGCACTAAAAATAGGGGGATGCAAAAACTGGATGGGAATGTATCAAGCAGAGGCACCACCCACTGGGGGTGGTGATGGGGCCCTGTGCTGAGGACCAGGAGTGGTGGGGGGTGGGATGTCAAGCTCGGAAACATCGGGTGAGTCAGTGCGAATGTGACGAATGAGGCTTTGAAGGACGGGTAGGTCACGCTCGACTGACTGCTGAGTTGCCTGACCACCAACTCCTGCTAGGAGGAGCATGGACATGAACCAGTCAGCTTGGTCGTCGTCATGGAATGACACCTCGTATTCGGTATCGCTAATGTAAACTGGGTCAGAGGGGCGTGGGGTGGTGGATGAATTGGTGGTGGTGGTGGTGGTGGTGGGTTGGGTGGGGGATTGTGTGCGACGAGCGCGACAGGTGGGTCTAGGGTTGGACGTGCTGGCGTTGGTGGGTTTAGCATGGCGAGGAGGCATTATGCAGGAGTCGTGTGTATGAGTGAGTGTATGCAAGATACGATGAATACACACTAACACGGCAATCGAGCAAAATGAAATTCTAGGGCAAAATATAAAATTGAGCTAAGGAGCGAAATTACCCAATCGAGATGAAGATCTTCGCTCGTAGATGTCCCGACGCAACGCAATTGGAACAAGTGTGAAGCCGCGGGGACTCCTTTCAGCAAATTTCGAAATTTGGGGGAATGGACGAAAATCCGGGCTTGATGCGGGTGAAATCGAAGAGGATGGGGGAGAGATCGATGGGAAGATGGAAAATGAGAGGGGAGAGATCGATTAAAGAGAAAGAACGAGGTCGGGCGAGGGAGAGAATTCGAAACGGCGATGGGAATTCGAAATCGGGCGAGGGGGGAATGAACGGGTGGAGGGCGGATATATATATATATATATATATATATATGATTTTAAGTCGAACGGATCGGGTGAAATGTCACCCGATCGGTTGATTTTTAGGTCGAAGAATTTGCCGAAACGAGGCTACACGCGACACGATCGGTTGAGAACTCAACCGATCGGTTCGCCGCTTCACACTTTTTTTTCGAAAGTTTAGTACAGCTCACCCGGTCTTCAACCCGGTCACGCTTAGCTTCACCCGATCGGTTGATCAACTCCCCAAATTTCCCGAGACTTCTGCACAGATCACACGGTCTGCCGTCCGGTCTCGGCTTTGATTCACCTGACCGGTTTGTTGGAGCTCAGATACGTCCATTGTCTGATACGTCTCACCCGATCGGTTGAGTAATCACCCGATCGGGTGAGGGCTTGTTTCCTGCAAAAATTCACAAATGGCCTAAGTCTCTCGACGGATGATCTCGCGGCTAAATTTAATTATTAAAATAGAAGAAATAAATATAATAAAAATCCTAAAAACGAAGATAAAAGTTTTAGAGCATGGGTTGCCTCCCATGAAGCGCTTTTGTTTAACATCGTTTGCTCGACGCCCGTCGATGATATTCAAGATGGACGGGGGTGATGCCCTAAAGTCGGCATCGCTTCGGGTTCAGAGTTGGCGGCTTTCGGTATCGTCGACAGTGACAAGAAAACTTGCTCGATGACCCTCCCTTTGTTGACGGGATCCGGGGGCTTCTCCCTTAAATTGGTGTCTACTGCCACTCGGTTCAGGATCCGAACCTCTTCTCCGGTGAGCCACATGGGCTCTTTCCCTTTCCTCCTCGTCGGAGGAGCATTTTGAAATTCGGGAGGGACCGTATATGCCGCATCCGCTTTCCCGGCAACGTTACATTTCTTTAGGCCGACTGGTACTTCTAAGTCCCCCAAGCTATCGGGAGGTTTCTTGAAAGAATTTCCCAGGAGCTTGCCTCCACAACTCTCTCTTCTTCTAACTCCAGCACATTACATCTTGGATCATCCGGGGGATCGGAGTGCTTCATTGACAACCCCAAGTCAAATTCGACTTTCTCGTTGCCGACGTTAAGGGAAAGCTTCCCATTTTTCACATCTATCAAAACGCCGACAGTGGCCATGAAAGGCCGTCCAAGGATGATGGTGGTGTGCACATCTTCAGGCATGTCCATGACGACGAAGTCCACCGGCACATGCACCCCTCTTACATTGTGTCACGCCCCGCTTCCCTAAAATGAAGGCGAGACGTGAGAAGGTCCGCACGAGAGTGGAGCTGCGAAGCCCCAAACCCGATAAGCGTCAATTTAGTATAAGCAGGTCCCTGTAATTGCAAAAGGAACAACAACAATAATAATAATGAGACAGTTATAAAATACCAATCCCAAAGTTCGTCCACAAAATATTCAACATCACAGAAAAGTCACCAGGCTAACAGAAAAGAGTCTAAGGCCCAGAACAAGGCCAACAAAACAACACAAACATAACAGAGTATCGAACTAGGTGCCACGCACCGACAACTAAGCAGTCCAACAAAAGTAGCTAAACGACGACACTAAGACTGATCCCCAGTGTCAACGTAGTCCTCGATCAACGCGGATCCTGACTCAGCGTCAACGAACACCACGTCCTCAGCAAGTAACTCGGGCTCGGGCTCTAACATGTGTCACCCAAAAGAGAAAAGGGGCACATGTCAGCAAGTCGAAAGACTTGTGCAAGGAAACGGGAATAAAGGTAAACTAGCAACCTAGCAGTTAAAACATGGTGCATGGCAAGTAAAGTAAGGTGGTAACAAGTAAATTAAAGGAGAGTACAAGTGGCAAGTGGTTGCTGTGACAAGTAGTGTCAAGTAACAAGTACAAGTACAAGGGATCACTCAACGAGTGCCCTATGCCCTCAGGCTGTGTTCAAGTGTCAAGTACAAGGGATCACTCAACGAGTGCCCTATGCCCTCAGGCTGTGATGCGCTCGTCTTCTGGAACACGAGCCAGAAAGTGTATTTAACAAGTATGGCGTAGGGGTGCACCTAGCCGGAACAAGTAGCACTAGTATGTAGCGATGCTACGCAATCACGATGAGTATTCAAGCATGCAATGACATGAGCAGATAATTCGTGTACCGTTAATTAAATTAAACGTGACAGGCAAAATGCAATGACATGAACATATTCGCGTACCGTTAATTAAATTAAACATGGCAGTTAAAATGCAATAGCGGTTAAGGATGCATGGATGACATGAACAGTTAATACGCGTACCGTTAAGGAAAGTAAACGTGACATACAAGCATGATGAAAGTGACCGACCAAGCCTCGTTGTCAAGCTAGGTCAATGGCGTCTAGACGGCTATCCTTTCACCGTCTAGTCTCTTTTACACTAAAGCAAGGTAAATGGCCTAAAACATGGCCTAAATCAAGAGATGCAAGTTTCACTTGCCTGATACCGGAATTGACGAGCAATGAAGATCGTCACACAATCTAACTACGGAATGGATCACTGTTATGGAAAAACAATTATTAGCATAATGATCCTAAATAAGTTTCTTATTAGAACCCTAATCATCTAATCAATCCATTTTATTAGGGTTTCACAATGTCAATGTGGGTTATGCTAAAATTAAAGGAATCGAGTATTACCGCGTAGGGAACGGAAGAATAACGCCGAGCAACCACGGCGACGGAAGAAACGCCCCTGGGAACCTAGGGTTCAGATCTGGAAACGATTGGAGAAGTTTGGAGAAATATGGTTTTGGGGGATTTTGGGGGTTTGATGGAGATTTGGGGAAGATGAGAGGTGGAAAGAGTGGAGAGAGGGTTTGGATGATGGAGGATGAGCTTGGATGAAGGAAATAGGGTTTTGGGGAAGATGGGGGCTCAAAGGGGAAGAAATTAGGGTTTTGGGTCGTGAGGGAGGAGAAGAAAACGTTTGGAGGGGTATTTATAGAGTTTGGTGGCGGCTAGGGCAAAACTAGGGTTTCCTGCACTGCTTAGTCGGTCAAAGACCAACTGCTGACCGACTAGTTTGAGATCTAGTCGGTCGGTTGAACAACGTAGACCGACTAAGTGTAAACAGTAACTCCAGTCGAAAACCTGAACTAAGAGTTAGTCGGTCTGAGTACAAAACTTGACCGACTAGTTTGATAACTAGTCGGTCGAAAGATGAACTTAGACCGACTAAGAAGGAACAGTAACTAGTATCAAAATGATTTAAAGAGTTAGTCGGTTAAAGAAGCATTGCTGACCGACTAGTTTGCAACCTAGTCGGTCAACCAACGTTCTTAGACCGACTAACGATAAACAGTAACTCCTGAGAAATTTAGAAAGCCAACTAGTCGGTCCAAGAAGGATTGCCGACCGACTGGATCGTCATCTAGTCGGTCAGTGCCCCTTCTTATACCGGCTAATGAGCACAAAAAGTTCCGATACGGAGCGCGGAGCTCCGGGATCGATTCCTAAGACTCCTAGGCTTGATCTAATAGTAAGATACGACCGTTATGAAGCCCGTCATGAATGACTTACTCCGAAATCGACGATCCTAAGGAAGAAATGAGAAAACACGACGAAACGATCGAAAATGAAAGTTACGGAGACGAAAACCACACATGAGGAGGAAATCCACCAAAACATATATTATATTATAATAATTCCAGATACATGAAAAGCAGTCGTTACATCCTCCCCAACTTAAGAAAAATTGCGTCCTCGGAATTTCCAAACACTCACGAGTCCGGAAACAAAAGTGGGAAACGCTCTCGCATCTCATCCTCATTCTCCCAAGTAGACTCTCCAGGTGAGCCGTGTCGCCACATCACCCTCACAAGATTGACAACCTTGTTCCGAAGCGATTTCTGACGCCTGTCCAGAATCTGCACTGGATGCTGGTCATACGTCAAATCTGGGCGAACGGTAATCTCCGAAAAATCCACAGCATGAGATGGATCGCTAATGTATCGACGAAGCTGCGACACAGGGAAAACATTGTGAACTCCTTCCAAAGATGGCGGCAAGGCCAAGCGATAAGCTACCTCGCCAACTTTCTCCAGAATGTCAAACGGTCCAATGTATCGCGGGCTCAACTTCCCACGCTTCCCAAAATGAATCACACCACGATTCGGGGAAATCTTCAAGAACACATGGTCGCCCGGCTGAAACTCCAAAGGACGACGTTTAGCATCTGCCCAATGCTTAAAACGGTCCTGAGCAATCCTCAACCTCTCCCGAATATTCCTCACGATATCCACGGCCTCCACGATCATCTCAGGTCCCAACAACTCCCGATCACCAACGTCATCCCAACTCAATGGCGATCGACATTTCCTCCCATAAAGAGCGGCGAAAGGCGCCATGCTAATACTCGCCTGGAAGCTGTTGTTGTAAGAGAACTCCACCAAATGTAGATGGTCCTCCCACGAACCCTTGAAATCCAACATGCACGCCCTCAGCATGTCTTCCAAAATCTGAATCGTCCTCTCGGACTGGCCATCCGTCTGCGGATGGTACGCCGTGCTGAAACTCAGACGCGTACCCAAGCTCTTCTGCAAACTCTGCCAGAACTGAGATGTGAACCTCGTGTCTCTGTCAGACACGATACTCACGGGGACTCCATGAAGTCGCACAACCTCCTGCACGATTCACGTTACATCACTATCCAAACTAGGAAAAGGAAATAAAAACGGAGAGTAAAAGGATTTTACCTCCATATATCTCCTTGCTAGAGCCTCAGTGGGCTGTCCCACTCGGAACGGAATAAAGTGCGCAGATTTGGTCAATCGATCTACGATCACCCAAATCGCGTCATTCTGCTTCAGACTCCGAGGTAGTCCAGTCACGAAATCCATAGTGATGTGTTGCCATTTCCACTCCGGAATCGGAAGCGGTTGTAGCAACCCGGCCGTACGCTGATGCTCCGCCTTCACTTGTTGGCAAACCAAGCACTTGGCTACACTCCGAGCCACACTCCTCTTCATACCATGCCACCAATAATTCAGACGAAGATCCTGGTACTTCTTGGTGCCACCAGGATGCACAGAATACGGCGAACTGTGTGCCTCCACCATTAACTCCTCTCTGATATCCCCAGCTGGCACACACAACCTGGCTCCGAACCTCAGCGAGCCATCCTCATGAATCAAAAAGTCAGTCCGCAGACCGGCTTCCACCTGCTCCCGAATCTTCACCAGCTTCGGATCCTCAGCCTGGCCAGCCTTAATCCGATCCACGATCGTCGACTGTACCTGCATGTACATCAACGAAAAAGCCTCCCCAGGAAGAACAATCTCCACGCCAGACTCGCAAAAATCCTGCTGCAATCTCCACAGCGTGGTCAAGACCATCACCGCTGGAAGCCTACTCAGCGCATCAGGGACCACATTCACCTTACCAGTGTGAAACTGCAAATCAATATCATAATCCGCCATAAGCTCCAACCATCGACGCTGTCGCATGTTGAGTCCTTCTGAGTGAAAATATACTTCAAGCTTTTGTGATCGGTGAAGATCTTCACTTTCTCACTCAGCAGGAAGTACCTCCAAATCTTAAGAGCAAACACAACGGCAGCCAACTCCAAATCATGCGTCGGGTAATTCTTCTCATGAACCTTAAGCTGACGAGATGCATACGCCACAACATGCCCGTGCTGATGCAACACACAACCGAGACCCTTGCCAGAAGCATCGCAAAAGATCTCAAATCCTCCGCTACGATCAGGCACGACAAGAATAGGGGCAGTCATCAACCTCTCCTTCAGAATACCAAAAGCACCCTCACAATCACCCGACCAAACAAAAGCAACATCCTTCCGCGTCAACCTGGTCATCGGCTCAGCAACGCGAGAAAAGTCCTTAATGAATCGCCAATAATAACCAGCAAGTCCAAGGAAACTCCGAATCTCAGACGCAGACGACGGAACAGGCCACTCCCTGATGGCCCTAATCTTCTCGGGATCCACTGAAATACCATCTACAGTCACCACATGCCCGAGGAAAGCAACTCTATCCAGCCAAAACTCGCACTTCGAAAACTTAGCATACAACCGATGCTTCCTCAAAATCTCCAACACCGTCCTTAAGTGCGAGGCATGCTCTTCCTCCGACTTCAAATAGATCAGAATGTCGTCAATGAAGATAACGACAAACTTATCCAAAAAGTCGTAGAAAATCAGGTTCATCAGATTCATGAAAACTGCGGGCACGTTAGTTACGCCGAAAGGCATAACCACAAACTCATAGTGTCCATACTTCGTCCTGAACGCTGTCTTCGGAACATCTCCCTTCTTCACCTTCAACTGATGGTAACCACTCCTCAAATCCAACTTAGAAAACACCCTCGAACCTCCAAGCTGATCAAAAATATCATCGATGCGAGGCAACGGGTATTTATTCTTAATGGTCACCGCATTCAACTCCCGATAGTCCACGCACATGCGACGCGAACCATCCTTCTTCTTCACTAACAGCACCGGTGCTCCCCACGGAGACACACTAGGATTAATATAACCCTTCTGCAAAAGCTCATCCAACTGCTTCCTTAACTCTTCCAATTCAGCGGGTGCCATACGATATGGTGCCTTCGAAATGGGCTGCGCACCTGGGATAAGATCAATAGAAAACTCCAAAGCTCGATCAGGCGGCAATCCATACATCTCCTCGGGGAAGAAGTCGCCAAAATCTCGCACCACAGCTGGCCACTCCAACTCCATCTACATAGCCACGACATCCACTGGTCTGGCCCGAAATCTGACCGGACCCAGCGAACAGCTACCACGACTGAACTCAAACACCGGATGTCCGTGAATCTCGAACACCACCTTCTTTCTCCGACAGTCGATCGTAGCATAGAAGCTCGCAAGCCAGTCCATCCCAAGGACCGCATCGTAATTGATGATGTCGTGGACAATGAAATCAGCACAAAGCTCGCGCCCACAAACCACCAACGGGCAAGAATTGCACCCACAATGCACCGAGACTACACCGTTCCCTGTGACGATATTCCAGCTCTTAGGAAGAGGGGACGTCGACAAGGAATGCTTCTCCACGAAGCTCTGGGCTAGAATGCACATCGATGCACCAGAGTCAAAGAGGACTCGTGCCGGAAATGTGCAAACCAAAACCACACCTAACAAGCAATTAACAATCAAATCCTAGTCTAGCAGCGATCATGAGCAAGCAACCAACATAATCAAAGATCAAACTACTAAGGAAGATAAATAGCTAGAATGAGCGTTACCTGCAATAACTTCATCCACGGCCATGCTCTCCTCCTCAGTCATCAGAAAGGCCTGCCCTCTCGGCGGAACAGCCTGCCGAAAGGCCTGTCTCTGTGGAACAAGGGGCGCTCCACGTCCAACGGGCACAGGAGCTCGCTGCTGCAACGGCTGTGCTGCAATAGGAGCCCGCCAAGGCTGCCTCGACTTCGGACACTCCCGGATGGTGTGGGCAGGATCTCCGCAGACAATGCACTGTCCCAGAAACCTCCTACACTGATCCCTGAGGTGTCCAGTCTTGCCACAGAAATGGCAAGTCTTCAGAATAGGCCCTCCTGGCCTCTTGAACTGCACCGGATGATTAGGCTTGAAACCAGGCCTAACCACTGCCCTGGCCTGCTCCATAGGCCTCTTCCCAGCTCCGGAAACATGTCCCTTCCTCTGATTCAAATTCAACTCTTGCCGCCTCGCAGCAATCAGAACCTTCTGATATGTCTCCAAGTCAGAAGAGGTCACAAAGCTCTGAATCTCCAAGGCAAGTCCCTGAAGAAATCGCTGAGCTTTCTCATCGGCATCTTGCACCATCTTAAGTGCAAACCGACTGAGCCTCGTGAACTCTTGGTGGTACTGATCCACCGACAAGCTCCCCTGCTTCAGATCTATAAAGCGCTGCAGCATCACCTGCCTAGCAGCCTTCGGGAAGAACTCTCCGTCAAATCTGGACTTGAAGGTAGCCCAGACGATCGGCTCCACCAGCATCTTCTCTTCCGCATCCCACCAATTCCTGGCGTTGTCCTTCAGCTGCCTCTTAGCCAAATCAACCCATCCAGCCGGGTTAATCTTGGCCATCTTCAGATTGTCCTCGATGTTTCGAATCCACTCATCGGCAGCCAGAGGACCCTCAGACCCATCAAAATATGCGGGACCCAGCTCCCAAAATTGCTTCGCTCCCGGTTCAGAGCGAGGAACATCCGGAAGAGCCCGGGCAGCTCGAGCAAGTGGAGCATTCTGGACTTGCAGAAGCACGCCCTGCTGCACTTGCATCATCTGGAGCATTATCCGCATCATCTCACCGTTGGTGGGTTCCCGCTCAGGCTCCTCATCATGAGGGATCGCACCACTACCTCCACCACGGGTGAATTGCCTTCCTGCCATCTAGTGACACAGAAAACGAAGCAGATTAGACTCATAGCTTATGACTCAGATATCGAATTTATTTGTTGGACAATCTTATATTATTATTGTTATCCCTGATAATTGCAGTTACAGAGAGACCTGCATGGGCCACCACTGAAACCTGTCACGCCCCGCTTCCCTAAAATGGAGGCGAGACGTGAGAAGGTCCGCACGAGAGTGGAGCTGCGAAGCCCCAAACCCGATAAGCGTCAATTTAGTATAAGCAGGTCCCTGTAATCGCAAAAGGAACAACAACAACAATAATAATAATGAGACGGTTATAAAATACCAATCCCAAAGTTCGTCCACAAAATATTCAACATCACAGAAAAGCCACCAGGCTAACAGAAAAGAGTCTAAGGCCCAGAACAAGGCCAACAAAACAACACAAACATAACAGAGTATCGAACTAGGTGCCACGCACCGACAACTAAGCAGTCCAACAAAAGTAGCTAAACGACGACACTAAGACTGATCCCCAGTGTCAACGTAGTCCTCGATCAACGCGGATCCTGACTCAGCGTCAGCGAACACCACGTCCTCAGCAAGTAACTCGGGCTCGGGCTCTAACATGTGTCACCCAAAAGAGAAAAGGGGCACATGTCAGCAAGTCGAAAGACTTGTGCAAGGAAACAGGAATAAAGGTAAACTAGCAACCTAGCAGTTAAAACATGGTGCATGGCAAGTAAAGTAAGGTGGTAGCAAGTAAAGTAAAGGAGAGTACAAGTGGCAAGTGGTTGCTGTGACAAGTAGTGTCAAGTAACAAGTACAAGTACAAGGGATCACTCAACGAGTGCCCTATGCCCTCAGGCTGTGTTCAAGTGTCAAGTACAAGGGATCACTCAACGAGTGCCCTATGCCCTCAGGCTGTGATGCGCTTGTCTTCTGGAACACGAGCCAGAAAGTGTATTTAACAAGTATGGCGTAGGGGTGCACCTAGCCGAAACAAGTAGCACTAGTATGTAGCGATGCTACGCAATCACGATGAGTATTCAAGCATGCAATGACATGAGCAGATAATTCGCGTACCGTTAATTAAATTAAACGTGACAGGCAAAATGCAATGACATGAACATATTCGCGTACCGTTAATTAAATTAAACATGGCAGTTAAAATGCAATAGCGGTTAAGGATGCATGGATGACATGAACAGTTAATACGCGTACCGTTAATGAAAGTAAACGTGACATACAAGCATGATGAAAGTGACGGACCAAGCCTCGTTGTCAAGCTAGGTCAATGGCGTCTAGACGGCTATCCTTTCACCGTCTAGTCTCTTTTACGCTAAAGCAAGGTAAATGGCCTAAAACATGGCCTAAATCAAGAGATGGAAGTTTCACTTGCCTGATACCGGAATTGACGAGCAATGAAGATCGTCACACAAGCTAACTACGGAATGGATCACTGTTATAGAAAAACAATTATTAGCACATTGATCCTAAATAAGTTTCTTATTAGAACCCTAATCATCTAATCAATCCATTTTATTAGGGTTTCACAATGTCAATGTGGGTTATGCTAAAATTAAAGGAATCGAGTATTACCGTGTAGGGAACGGAAGAATAACGCCGAGCAACCACGGCGACGGAAGAAACGCTCCGGGGAACCTAGGGTTCAGATCTGGAAACGATTGGAGAAGTTTGGAGAAATATGGTTTTGGGGGATTTTGGGGGTTTGATGGAGATTTGGGGAAGATGAGTGGTGGAAAGAGTGGAGAGAGGGTTTGGATGATGGAGGATGAGCTTGGATGAAGGAAATAGGGTTTTGGGGAAGATGGGGGCTCAAAGGGGAAGAAATTAGGGTTTTGGGTCGTGAGGGAGGAGAAGAAAACGTTTGGAGGGGTATTTATAGAGTTTGGTGGCGGCTAGGGCAAAACTAGGGTTTCCTGCACTGCTCAGTCGGTCAAAGACCAACTGCTGACCGACTAGTTTGAGATCTAGTCGGTCGGTTGAACAACGTAGACCGACTAAGTGTAAACAGTAACTCCAGTCGAAAACCTGAACTAAGAGTTAGTCGGTCTGAGTACAAAACTTGACCAACTAGTTTGATAACTAGTCGGTCGAAAGATGAACTTAGACCGACTAAGAAGGAACAGTAACTAGTATCAAAATGATTTAAAGAGTTAGTCGGTTAAAGAAGCATTGCTGACCGACTAGTTTGCAACCTAGTCGGTCAACCAACGTTCTTAGACCGACTAACGATAAACAGTAACTCCTGAGAAATTTAGAAAGCCAACTAGTCGGTCCAAGAAGGATTGCCGACCGACTGGATCGTCATCTAGTCGGTCGGTGCCCCTTCTTATACCGGCTAATGAGCACAAAAAGTTCCGATACGGAGCGCGGAGCTCCGGGATCGATTCCTAAGACTCCTAGGCTTGATCTAATAGTAAGATACGACCGTTATGAAGCCCGTCATGAATGACTTACTCCGAAATCGACGATCCTAAGGAAGAAATGAGAAAACACGACGAAACGATCGAAAATGAAAGTTACGGAGACGAAAACCACACATGAGGAGGAAATCCACCAAAACATATATTATATTATAATAATTCCAGATACATGAAAAGCAGTCGTTACACATTGACAGGGAGGTCATCTACAACGCCCACCGGATATTTGACCGATCGGTCTGCAAGTTGTAGGGTCATTCCGGTGGGCTCCAAGTCACCCATCCCTATCCTCTTATACAGCGACAGGAGCATCAAACTGACGCTCGCTCCAAGATCGACGAGCGCACGATGGATCTTTACTTCCCCGATCGCACAAGGGATAGAGAAGCTCCCCGGGTCTTTAAGCTTAGGCGAATTTGCTCTCTGAATGAGAGCGCTGCATTTCGCCGTCAATACGACCTTCTCCTTTCTGGATCCTCTTGTCACCAAATCCTTGAGGAATTTCACGTAGGATGGTATGGTCTCTATAGCTTCAAGAAAGGGGATTTGCAGGCTTAGATCTTTGACCATGGCAAAGAATTTGCAATACTTCTCGTCTATCTTGGCTTGGGCTAGCCGTTGTGGAAAAGGCACAACGGGCTTGAACACTTTGAGGCTCCCTTCCTCGGTTTTCTTCTTCTCCTCTTTAGGGACTCCCTCCGGAGTCGTTTGCTTTGGCGACGAAGCACCGTCGTCATTCAATTTTTCAATTGGTCGTTCTACGACCAATGGTGCTTCCGGTTCTTTGGGGGGCACTCTTGTGGGGATTTGCGTCCCGCTTCTCAACACGATAGCGGACAATTCGCATTCTCGTGCGTGAGTGCCAAGGTCTGATTTGCTCCCCTCGGGTTCACTTCAGGTTGTGGCGGTAATAGATTATGCGGCCTCTGAAGGTTCACCACTTGTAACCCCAGCTGGGTTAACTGATCAGTGAGAACTCTCTGCCCCATCTCCAGCTTCAAATTTATCTTCTCCTGTTTGACGATGTATTGAGTCAAGAGGGACTCAACCGGAGAGATGGCCCTCTACTGGCCATATTGATGCTGAATGGGTTGCTGATTCCTGGGATCATATTGTTGATACTGTTGTGGAGCCTACGACTGCTGAAACTGCTGCTGCTGAAACTGCTGCTGTTGAGGCCTAGCCGGCTGATATATTAGCTGCTGTTGTTGCTGAGGAAGCGGCTGTTGATACGGCGCCCGGTAAATAAGGTTGGGGTGGTTCCTGTTATTTGGGGAGTAGGCCGGATTGGAGTTAGTCCGTGGTGGATACGGCGCATTTCCAGTAGGATTGTAGAATAGTGCGCTTGCTTGGTCCAACGGTGGTGAGATGTCGCCACCCTCGAAGTCTCCCACGACTTCAGCCTCCACCGCTACAATATGTTGTGTACCGGCGCCACCGGCTCCTACCATCAATGCGGAGATCTGGGTCGACAGCAAGTCAAACTTGCTGGATAATTTGTCGAACATCCTCGACCCTGTGAATACCCCCAGATCTAGGTGTGGCTCTCTCGTCACACCACCGCTCATTGTAAGATGCCATTGTCACGCCCCGCTTCCCAAAAACGTGGAGGCGAAGCGTGAGAAGGTCCGCTCAGACTTGAAGCTACAAAGCTGCAAGTCCGATAAGCATCAATCAACATTTAAACTGCAGGTCCTTGCAACGCGAAACGAAACAAAGATAATAATAACGAAAAGAGACAAAAGAAACATCTCAGAATATCCATAATAATAAATCTCAACATCGCAGAAAAAGCCACCAGGCTAAAATAAAAGAGTCTAAAAGAGGCCCCAGCATGGTCAACAAAAGTACAAAGTACGAAAACAAAGTAATGGTGCAAGCACCGACAACTAACAGCAACCTAAACAAAAGCAACTCAACAGTCACTAAGACTAGTCTCCGGTGTCCTCGAACTCCTCAACGAACGTAGGCTCAGGCTCAGCGTCAGTAAACACCTCGTCCTCAACAACTGTCTCTGGTTCAGGGTCTAACATGTGACACCCAAAAGAGCAAGGGGCACATGTCAGCAAGTCTACAAGAGACTTGTGCAAGGAAACTGAAAGTAGGTAAAAGTAAAGCAACCTAGCAGTTCTAGTATGATGCAATGACATGGCAGTTAAAGTAATGAGTGCAACAGGTAAGGTAAAGTAAAGTAAGGTACGAGTATGGCATTTAAACATGGCATGAATCATTCACAAGACAAGTACAAGACAAGTAAAGTAAGCACCTCGTGCACAGAGATTCCGCCTTTTGGCTAGAGTGGCTGCGCGGGCCAACTCCTAAGCTCACGTGACCGTTTATCCCTACCCCTCCACGTGTATCGAGCCAGGGCCTTACCCCCGAACATGGAATGCTCGCTTCTGGATCACGAGCCAGGAAGTGTTTTAACAAATATGGCATAGGGGTGCACCTAGCCGGACAAGGGATACGAGTACAAGTATTGTAGTGTGTGCTACGAATGCGACTTTCAATGCATGGATGACATGACATGGCAAGTAGTAAGGCGTACAGGTAAGGAAAGTAAACGTGGCAGTTTAGTATGCATGAACAACAAGTTTAAAGGGTTGGATCTAGCTTCGTTGTCAAGCTAGATCAATTAGATGACGGATCTAGTTTCGTTGTCAAACTAGATCAAGTAGGCGTCTAGCCAGCTATCATTTCACTGACTAGTCTCTTTTACGCTAAAAACAAGGAAGTGGCCTAAAAACATGGCCCTACACAAGAGTTGGCAAGTTTCACTTGCCTGCAAGTATCACGTCAGAGAAACACCGTCCAACGAGTCCAAAGTCACAATTCCTACGTGCACAAGTCCACCGGCCTACATCCGTTTTTATTAATCTTGATTAGTGATTGCTAAAACATTTAAAATACTTTAAAATACTGATTTTTAGTCTTGGTTAGCATGCAGTTGGGTTGGGGGTCCTAGGGGTGCAAAGCGTTACCTTAACACGACGCGAAAGCTACACCGGCGTCGGGTAGCGACGTCGGGGGTTGGAATAATAATATTGCGCTCCAAGTCCAGATTCCAATTAGATTCCCCGCTAGAAATTTCAGAGCAATCAACCGGAGCAACGATTCCAGATTCCAAAGTTAGCACGTGCGACGACGGCTACGATGTGTCGCAACGTCGTACGCGGTAAACCCTCGAAGAGCAAGCACCTAGGTGGGGCCCACAGTAGTCCTAAGGACCTATGGGGGACCCACAATACCTATGGAGAACTTGGAGGGCCCACGGTGGCATGTGGTGCGACGGGTGCGGGGTTTGGACGAATGGCTCTCGGTCGTACACAGCCAATGCGGGAGGTTGGCTCTGTCAGACACAGGGGAACGGGCTGTGCGGTGCTGCGGTCGGTGTGGGGCTTGGTTCTCTCGATCGGTACGGAGCTTGGTTCTCTCAGTCGGTGCAGAGGAGCGGGCCGGTTGTGCGCCTTGGATGCGGGGGTTGCAACATTGCAACGTTGCAACGTTGCAACGTCGGTCGGTGCCGGCGACCCGCTCGGTCAGACACGAGCGGAGGCGGGCGAACGGTGCGGGGGTTGGTACGGGCGGCTGCTGCAGCGTGCGGAGCGGGCTTGGTGCGGGGTTGGCTAGTGGTCGGAGCGGGGGAATGGCCTTGGTTTTCTCGGTCGTGCGGCAGCTGTTCGTCGCAACGTTGCGACGAATCGTCGCAACGTCAAATTTGTGTTTGGATGCGGCTAGGGTTATTTTCTTGCGAAAATAGGTCTTCCTAGGGGTTGTTTATATAGTGTAGATGGGTTGACTTGGTCTAGGGCTAAATCTAATAGGATTAGAAGTTCAAAAATATTTAAAATTTGAATCTCAACTTCTCCAACTCACACAAGGATTTGATGCGGTCCAAATGAGCTGGAAATTGGCTCAAAAATTCTTTAATACGTTTAAAACTCAAATAAATTTTATTTGGCAGAAAATAATTTAAAAATTTATTATTAAAAATATTATAAACCTTGTTAAAAATATAAAAGTTGTCAAATAAACTCCAAAAATTATAAAATAAATATCGGGGTGATCGTGATGACGAAAGTGAGCTAACTAAGGAGACGGATCTCAGTTTCAACGTCGGACGACGAAACTAAAAATAGAAACGTCTCCCGTCAAAAGTGAAAATCGTCACTTCTCATCGAGTAAGATTAAATTGTGGAAAAACGACTCGAGAAATGTCGTTCCAAGATAGTGCCACTATTTAATACTCTCAGAGACGTTCACAACGGCATATCACACAAAAGTGTTCACAATCAAATAGAGTCTAAAATAAACACGTGCACGGCCAAAAGCACGTGCACGAACAAAGTACAACGAAAAGTGGTCGTTACATCCTCCCCACCTTAGAAATGATTCCGTCCTCGGAATCAACATCAAGCACTGCTCGGGAAAAGGTGGGGAAGCGCTCCCTCATCTCATCCTCACGTTCCCAGGTAGACTCACCAGGGGAACCGTGACGCCACTGCACTCGAACCAAATCGACGGTCTTATTCCTCAGCTGCTTCTGTCGACGATCCAGAATCTCAACTGGCTGCTGATCATAAGACAGATCCGGAGGAACTGTAATCTCCGAGAAATCCACAGCGTGGGATGGATCACTAACGTATCGACGTAACTGAGATACGTGAAATACGTCGTGAACTCCCACAAGCGACGGTGGCAACGCCAAGCGATAAGCCACAGCTCCAACTCTCTCCAGGACATCAAACGGCCCAATGTACCTCGGACTCAGCTTGCCTCTTTTCCCGAATCGAATAACTCCACGGTTCGGAGAAATCTTCAGAAAGACATGATCTCCAGGCTGAAACTCCAAAGGCCTCCGTTTAGCATCAGCCCAATGCTTGAAACGGTCCTGCGTAATCCTCAGCTTCTCCCGGATGTTCCTCACCACATCCACGGCCTCCACGATCATCTCCGGTCCTAACAGTTCCCGATCTCCAACGTCATCCCAGCTCAGTGGCGATCGACATTTCTTTCCATATAGCGCGGCGAAAGGCGCCATTCCAATACTCGCCTGGTAGCTGTTATTGTAAGCAAACTCAACATGATGGAGATGATCCTCCCAAGATCCCTTAAAGTCCAGCATGCACGCTCTCAACATATCCTCCAAGATCTGAATCGTCCTCTCGGACTGGCCATCCGTCTGCGGGTGGTACGCCGTGCTGAAACTCAGACTCGTACCCAAGCTCTTCTGCAGACTCTGCCAAAACTGAGATGTGAATCTCGTGTCTCTGTCCGACACGATACTCACGGGGACTCCGTGAAGTCGTACGATCTCCTGTATGATTCACGTTACATCACTATCTAAACTAGGAAAAGGAAATAGAAACGGAGAGTAAACGTATTTACCTCCATGTATCTCCTCGCTAGCGTCTCAGTGGACTGTCCCACTCGGAAGGGAATAAAGTGCACGGATTTGGTTAATCGGTCTACGATCACCCAAATTGCGTCATTCTGCTTCGGACTCCGAGGTAGTCCAGTCACGAAATCTATAGTGATGTGCTGCCACTTCCACTCCGGAATCGAAAGCGGTTGTAGCAACCCTACCATACGCTGATGCTCCGCCTTTACTTGTTGGCAAACCAAACACTTGGCTACACTCCGAGCCACACTCCTCTTCATACCATGCCACCAAAAGTTTAGACGAAGATCCTTGTACATCTTGGTCCCACCAGGATGCACAGAATACGGCGAGCCGTGTGCCTCCACCAATAATTCCTCCCTGATGTCTCCAGCTGGCACACACAACCTGGCTCCAAATCTCAACGAACCATCCTCGTGAATCAAAAAGTCAGTCCACAGACCGGCTTCCACCTGCTCCCGAATCTTCACAAGCTTAGCATCTCCAGCCTGTCCAGCCTTGATCCTATCCATGATCGTCGAATGTATCTGCATACTCATCAACGAAGAGGTCTCTCTAGGAAGAATAATCTCGATACCAGTCTCGCAAAAATCCTGCTGCAATCTCCACTGCGAGGTCAACATCATCACCGCTGGAAGTCTGCTCAGCGCATCCGGAACCACATTCACCTTGCCAGGGTGATACTGCAAGTCAATCTCGTAGTCTGCCATGAGCTCCAACCATCGACGCTGTCGCATGTTGAGCTCCTTCTGTGTAAAGATATACTTCAAGCTTTTGTGATCGGTGAAGATCTTCACCTTCTCACTCAGCAGGAAGTGCCTCCAAATCTTCAACGCAAACACAACCGCAGCCAACTCCAAATCATGTGTCGGGTAATTCTTCTCATGAGCCTTAAGTTGACGAGAAGCATACGCAACCACGTGCCCATGCTGGTGCAACACACATCCAAGACCCTTTCCAGAAGCATCGCAAAAGATCTCGAATCCTCCACTCCGATCAGGCACAGCAAGTACAGGGGCAGTCGTCAATCTCTCATTCAGAATACCAAAAGCCTTCTCGCAATCATCAGACCAAACATATGGTACATCCTTCCGTGTCAGTCTGGTCATCGGCTCAGCAATCCGGGAAAAGTCCTTAATGAAACGTCGGTAATATCCTGCAAGTCCAAGGAAGCTCCGGATCTCAGACGCCGACTGCGGAACCGGCCACTCTCTGATAACCACAATCTTCTCAGGATCCACAGAAATTCCATCACCAGACACCACATGCCCGAGAAAGGCAACTCTATCCAGCCAGAACTCGCACTTGGAATACTTAGCATACAAACGATGCTTCCTCAAAATCTCCAACACTGTCCTCAAGTGTGAGGCATGCTCTTCCTCCGACTTTGAATAGATCAGGATGTCGTCAATAAAGATAACGACAAACTTGTCTAGAAAGTCATAGAAGACCAGGTTCATCAGGTTCATAAAGACTGCGGGTGCATTGGTTACACCCTCGATCCTCTGAGCTGATCAAAGATGTCATCTATCCGAGGCAAGGGATATTTATTCTTGATAGTCACAGCATTCAGCTCCCGGTAATCCACACACATGCGACGCGAACCATCCTTCTTCTTTACCAGTAACACCGGTGCTCCCCACAGAGACACACTAGGATTGATGTAACCCTTCTGTAGAAGCTCATCCAGTTGTCTACGCAACTCTTCCAACTCTGCTGGAGCCATCCGATACGGCGCCTTCGAAATAGGCTGTGCTCCCGGCACAAGATCGATCGAAAACTCAAGAGCTCGATCGGGCGGCAGTCCAGACATCTCCTCGGGGAAGACGTCGTCGAATTCACGTACCACAGCTGGTCTATCCTGCTCCATCTGCATAGCAACAATCTCCACCGGCTTGGCCCGAAACCTGACAGGACCAAGCGAACTGCTACCACGACTGAACTCGAACACTGGATGTCCGGGGATCTCGAACACCACCTTCTTCCTCCGACAATCGATCGTAGCATAGAAGCTCGCAAGCCAATCCATTCCAAGCACTGCATCGTAGTTGATGATGTCGTGGACAATAAAGTCAGCGTAAAGCTCATGTCCACAGACCACCAAAGGGCAAGAATTGCACTCACGATGCACCGAGATCACGCCATTTCCCGTAACAATGTTCCAACTCTTGGGAAGAGGGGAAGTCGTCAAGGAATGCTTCTCCACGAAGCTCCGAGAAATAATGCACATCGATGCACCTGAGTCAAAGAGGACTCGTGCAGGAAATGTGCAAACCAAAATCACACCTATCAAACAATCTAACAATCAGACCCTATTCTAACAAACAATCATATGCAATCAATCAAACATAAGCTAACGATCAAACTATCTAAGGAAGGAAAACAACTAGTTTGAGAGTTACCTGCGATAACCTCATCCACAGCCTCGCTCTCCACTGTCGTTATCAGGTAAGCCTGCCTCCTCAGCTGCATGGCCTGTTGAAAAGCCTGCCTCTGAGGAGCGAGAGGTGCTCCACGACCTGCAGGTACAGGTGCCCTCTGCTGCAACGGCTGTGCTGCGACGGGATCCTTCCAAGGTAGCTTAGACTTCGGGCACTCCTTCATAGCATGAGTAGGATCTCCACAAACCAGGCACTGTCCCAACATCTTCCTACACTGATCCTTGATATGCCCGGTCTTGCCACAGAAATGGCAAGTCTTCAGAGTAGGCCCACCTGGCCTCTTGAACTGCACCGTCTGATTAGGCCTGGTCCCAGGCCTAACCACTCCTCTGACCTGCTCCATAGGCCTCTTCCCAGCTCCAGAAATCAGTCCTCTCTTCTGCCTCGCAATCAACTCCTGTCTCCGAGCAGCTACCAGTAACTTCTGATATGACTCCATGTCCGTCGTAGACATCAGACTCTACAAATCTAGAGAAAGACCCTGCAGAAACCTCTGAGCCTTCTCCTCAGCATCCTCCACCATCTTCGGCGTGAAGTGACTCAATCTAGTAAACTCCTGGTGGTACTGGTCCACCGTCAGATTCCCCTGCTTCAGCTCAATGAAGCGCTGCAACATCTCCCTCCTGGCAGCCTTCGGAAAGTACTCCTCATCGAACCTGGACTTGAAAGTAGCCCAAGGTATAGGGCTCACCAGCAACTCCTCCTCTGCATCCCACCAGTTTCGGGCATTATCCTTAAGCTGATTCTTCGCCAGATCAACCCATCCAGCCGGGTTGACCTTCGACATCTTCAGATTATCCTAGGTGTTCCTGATCCACTCCTCTGCAGCCAACGGTCCTTCAGATCCATCAAAGTACGTCAGGCCCAGCTCCCGAAACTGCTTCACTCCTGGCTCGTGGCGAGGAGCACTCTGAGTGTTCTGGAGCATGCCCTGCTGCACCTGCATCATCTGATGCATCATCCTCATGATCTCAGCATTGGTGGGCTCTCTATCCGGTACCTCAGCACGATTGGGCCCACTGCCAGATCGGGTCTGTCATTGTCAAGCCATCTAATGACATAGAAAACGAACAAACAAATTAGACTCAAAGCTTAATGACTTGGATGTTGCAATTTATTTAATGGATATTCCGTTATTATCGTTGTTCCTTTAGTTCGCAATCGCAAGAAGAGGACCTGCATGGGCCACCAACAAAACATGTCACGCCCCGCTTCCCAAAAACGTGGAGGCGAAGCGTGAGAAGGTCCGCTCAGACTTGAAGCTACAAAGCTGCAAGTCCGATAAGCGTCAATCAACATTTAAACTGCAGGTCCTTGCAACGCAAAACGAAACAAAGATAATAATAATGAAAAGAGACAAAAGAAACATCTCAGAATATCCATAATAATAAATCTCAACATCGCAGAAAAAGCCACCAGGCTGAAATAAAAGAGTCTAAAAGAGGCCCCATCATGGCCAACAAAAGTACAAAGTACGAAAACAAAGTAATGGTGCAAGCACCGACAACTAACAACAACCTAAAGCAAAAGCAACTCAACAGTCACTAAGACTAGTCTCCGGTGTCCTCGAACTCCTCAACGAACGTAGGCTCAGGCTCAGCGTCAGCAAACACCTCGTCCTCAACAACTGTCTCTGGCTCAGGGTCTAACATGTGACACCCAAAAGAGTAAGGGGCACATGTCAGCAAGTCTACAAGAGACTTGTGCAAGGAAACTGAAAGTAGGTAAAAGTAAAGCAACCTAGCAGTTCTAGTATGATGCAATGACATGGCAGTTAAAGTAATGAGTGCAACATGTAAGGTAAAGTAAAGTAAGGTACGAGTATGGCATTTAAACATGGCATGAATCATTCACAAGACAAGTACAAGACAAGTAAAGTAAGCACCTCGTGCACAGAGATTCCGCCTTTTGGCTAGAGTGGCTGCGCGGGCCAACTCCTAAGCTCAAGTGACCGTTTATCCCTACCCATCCACGTGTATCGAGCCAGGGCCTTACCCCCAAACATGGAATGCTCGCTTCTGGATCACGAGCCAGGAAGTGTTTTAACAAGTATGGCATAGGGGTGCACCTAGCCGGACAAGGGAGTACGAGTACAAGTATTGTAGCGTGTGCTACGAATGCGACATTCAATGCATGGATGACATGACATGGCAAGTAGTAAGGCGTACAGGTAAGGAAAGTAAACGTGGCAGTTTAGTATGCATGAACAACAAGTTTAAAGGGTTGGATCTAGCTTCGTTGTCAAGCTAGATCAATTAGGTGACGGATCTAGTTTCGTTGTCAAACTAGATCAAGTAAGCGTCTAGCCAGCTATCATTTCACTGATTAGTCTCTTTTACGCTAAAAACAAGGAAGTGGCCTAAAAACATGGCCCTACACAAGAGTTGGCAAGTTTCACTTGCCTGCAAGTATCACGTCAGAGAAACACCGTCCAACGAGTCCAAAGTCACAATTCCTACGTGCACAAGTCCACCGGCCTACATCCGTTTTTATTAATCTTGATTAGTGATTGCTAAAACATTTAAAATACTTTAAAATACTGATTTTTAGTCTTGGTTAGCATGCAGTTGGGTTGGGGGTCCTAGGGGTGCAAAGCGTTACCTCAACACGACGCGAAAGCTACACCGGCGTCGGGTAGCGACGCCGGGGGTTGGAATAATAATATCGCGCTCCAAGTCCAGATTCCAATTAGATTCCCTGTTGGAAATTTCAGAGCAATCAACCGGAGCAACGATTCCAGATTCCAAAGCTAGCACGTGCGACGACGGCTATGACGTGTCGCAACGTCGTACGCGGCAAACCCTCGAAGAGCAAGCACCTAGGTGGGGCCCACAGTAGTCCTAGGGACCTATGGGGGACCCACAATATCTCTGGAGAACTTGGGGGGCCCACGGTGGCAAGTGGTGCGACGGGTGCGGGGTTGCGATGAATGGCTCTCGGTCGTACACAGCCAATGCGGGAGGTTGGCTCTGTCAGACACAGGGGAACGGGCTGTGCGGCGCTGCGGTCGGTGCGGGGCTTGGTTCTCTCGGTCGGTGCGGAGCTTGGTTCTCTCGGTTGGTGCGGAGGAGCGGGCCGGTCGTGCGCCTTGGATGCGGGGGTTGCAACGTTGCAACGTTGCAACGTCGGTCGGTGCGGGTGACCCGCTCGGTCAGACACGAGCGGAGGTGGGTGAATGGTGCGGGGGTTGGTGCGGGCGGCTGATGCAGCGTGCGGAGCAGGCTTGGTGCGGGGTTGGCTAGCGGTCGGAGCGGGGGAACGGCCTTGGTTTTCTCGGTCGTGCGGCAGCTGTTCGTCGCAACGTCAAATTTGTGTTTGGATGCGGCTAGGGTTATTTTTTTGCGAAAATAGGTCTTCCTAGGGGTTGTTTATATAGTGTAGATGGGTTGACTTGGTCTAGGGCTAAATCTAATAGGATTAGAAGTTCAAAAATATTTAAAATTTGAATCTCAACTTCTCCAACTCACACAAGGATTTGATGTGGTCCAAATGAGCTGGAAATTGGCTCAAAAATTATTTAATACGTTTAAAACTCAAATAAATTTTATTTGGCCGAAAATAATTTAAAAATTAATTATTAAAAATATTATATACCTTGTTAAAAATATAAAAGTGGTCAAATAAACTCCAAAAATTATAAAATAAATATCGGGGTGATCGTGATGACGAAAGTGAGCTAACTAAGAAGATGGATCTTAGTTTCAACTTCGGACGACGAAACTAAAAATAGAAACGTCTCCCGTCAAAAGTGAAAATCGTCACGTCTCATCGAGTAAGATTAAATTATGGAAAAACGACTCGAGAAATGTCGTTCCAAGATAGTGCCACTATTTAATACTCTCAGAGACGTTCACAACGGCATATCACACAAAAGTGTTCACAATCAAATAGAGTCTAAAATAAACACGTGCACGGCCAAAAGCACGTGCACAAACAAAGTACAACGAAAAGTGGTCGTTACAGCCATATTTTCTAGAATGTTCCCGACATCTTCCTCACTTCTGAACATGAAGGACCCTCCAGCCGCGGCGTCCATCGATGATTTCAAATCATCCCTCAATCCATTGTAGAACAGATTAATTATCTGCCACTTGGGAAGCTCGTGATGATGGCATCTTCGCTGCATCTCTTTAAATCTTGTCCAAGCTTCATGCAGGGACTCGTGGCTGGCTTGGGAGAAGGAGGAGATCTCACTCCTCAGCTTCATGGTCTTCCCCGGAGGAAAGAATTTTGTCAGAAAAGCATTTGAAAGCTTCTCCCAAGTTTTGAATGTATTTGGGTCCTTCCCCCTAAGCCACAGCTTGGCCTTATCTCGTAGAGAGAAGATGAATAGCTTCAGACGGATCACCTCAGTTGTGACACCATTTATCCGGAAGGTGTCACATTTCTCCAAGAAGGAGTCCAAATGTTCGATGGGGCTCTCCATGGGTGCCCCGGAGAATTGATCCTGCTGGATCCACGTCACCAAAAACGGCTTAAGCTCGAAGCTTTGCACCGTAATAGCAGGAGGACTGATGGCGAAGGTGGACTCGATGGATGGCATCGAGTACTCCAGCAGGGACTTGTGAGCTGGGGTGTTCTCCCACATGGTTTCAGGATCCTCTCTTCTTCTCTTCTCGACGGCCAGACGCCTTAGGGTGGCGTTTATCTTGGGATCAACAGGAATCAAGTCGTCAAGACTCCTTGTGTTCCTGCGCATTAAAAACAACAAACACCCGTGAAGCGAAAAGTGGGAAAGAAACAGATAAAATAGAAAATAAAAATAAGAAAATAAAAAAAGAAAAAGAAGAATGCAAAAATTATCGCGAGAAAGAGATGAGAGCTAGACTCAAGGGTTCATGAGATCCTAAAATAACAAGCACGTTGCCTCCCCGGCAAAGGCGCCATAAAGCTTGACGTCCCCCGCGTTTACGCGTCAGATGTGTGCAATATGAGATCGGGGGCGTGAGATTTAAATATTTATAACCGCAAGTGCACGGTGTTGTAGTGTGGCTTGGGGGTCGAACTCAGGGAAGCGTGGTTGTGCTTGTGTCAAGAAGGATCAGATTCACCCCATGGGCGAGCTAGCCCGAATCGGATGATGGGTTGTCACAGAAAATAGAATGCGAGGGATAAACAATATAAAGGGAAAACCCGGGACTTTGGTTTCCATCCTATCGTGCGATTCTCATCGATACGGCCTACGGGTAAGATAACGATCGGAATTAGAGTCTAATGGTGAGATGTTACCTCTAAGAGTGGTACCAGCGTCTCATGGGCCCGATATTCCGGTCGGTGCCCAGGATGATACGCTGGACTTCCCGGGTTCGGTCAGTGGGCATTCCCATGTCCATTAACACTGACCGACTCTGCGAGCACTAAGCTCGCAACAATAACTCCCAACATCTCATCGTGCCACTCTCGCGTGCTAGGATTCGATGTCTACGCTAAGGGCGTGAGCTATGGCTAGGGAGTCAACCGCCAAGTTTATCCCCCCTTGGCCCAACGGTCAAAGGCGGTCTTTTTCCCGCCGATGACAATAAAACACCCCGTGTAATCGGTAGATTCCTAGTCCCTATCGATTTCCTAGTCCTATGGACGCATCAGGGAGAACCCACGAAGGGGTTTCCACCAAAATCCCAGATTTGGGAACTACTCACACATATTTACTAAAAAGCAATCTAAATCAAAATCGACCGTTAGAAACATGATCAAGCGATTGAAAAGTAGTAAGAGCAATGCAAATAAAACTATATTAAAGTTTAACAAAGATCAGACAACTTACTAATATCTGAAAAATTACAGCCGTCAAGAGAGAGAAAAAACATCAAAAAATAACAACTCCCATTTCTGGAAAACCTAGGGGTCATATATATAGAAAACGATATCACCCGATAGGTTGAAAAGTCAACCGATCAGGTGATCTGCTTCGTTCTTCGGCAGCTCAGCATGGGACTTCACCCGGTCATACGGCACGGTCGGTTGAGGGTTGAGGCTTACCGGTTGGATCTTCGTACCGTCGGGTGAACCGGTCGGTTGAGCTCTCCGTGTCTTGGCTTCGGAGAATTGGCTACAGATGAACCGATCGGGTGAAGGTCACCCGATCGGTTGGCATTCAGCATCAAATTCCAGAGAGTTGGGACGTATGAACCGGTCTCTGAACCGACCGGTTGGCTTTCTGACCTCTCCAGCTTATGTCCGGGTGGTGCACGCGTGCATCACCCGATCGGTTGGCTGTGTCCAACCGATCGGGTGGAGGGCTGAAAGATGCGATCTTCGTCGTTTGACCCCCTGGATCACGCGTGACTCCTCCCGTTGCTCTGGGGACTCATGATATCGTCGTTTTATGTCCCCTACACCGGCAAACTCCTGCAAGCATACAAAAACACGGAAAAGTGAAAGAAAACAAGAAAACACTAGAAAATGAATACAAGACAGCAGAAAATAGCGGAAAAACACGGA
>CM061142.1:154022279-154065041 GCA_030789695.1 Scilla litardierei
TTTTTCTTATTTTTATTTCTTATTTTATCTGTTTCTTTCCCACTTGTCGCTTCACGGGTGTTTGTTGTTTTTCATGCGCAGGAGTTCAAGGAGTCTTGACGACTTGATTCCCCTCGATCCAGAGATTAACGCCACCCTTAGGCGCTTGGCCGCCGAGAAGCGGAGAAGGGAAGATCCCGAATCCATGGAGGAGAACACCCCACCTCACAAGTCTCAGCTGGAGTACTCGATGCCCTCCATCGAGTCAACTTCCGCCATCCGATCTCCAGCTATTGCGGCCCAAAGCTTTGAGCTGAAGCCGTCTCTAGTGACATGGATCCAGCAGGACCAGTTTGCGGGTGCGCCCATGGAGAGCCCGATAGAGCACCTGGACTCCTTCTTGGAGAAGTGCGACACCTTCTGAATTAATGGTGTCACTACAGAGGCTATCCGTCTGAAGCTGTTCCCCTTCTCTTTGCGGGACAAAGCCAAGCAATGGTTAAGGGGGAAGGACCCCAACACTTTCAACACCTGGGAGAAGCTCTCCAACGCTTTTCTGACGAAGTTCTTTCCTCCGGGGAAGACCATGAAGTTGAGGAGTGAGATCTCCTCCTTCTCCCAGGCCAGCCACGAGTCCTTGCATGAAGCTTGGACGAGATATAAAGAGATGCAAAGGAGATGCCCTCACCATGAGCTTCCGAAGTGGCAGATTATCAATCTGTTCTACAATGGGTTGAGGGATGACCTTAAATCTTCTATGGACGTCGCGGCTGGGGGTTCCTTCATGTCTCGAAGCGAGGAAGATGCCGGGAATATTCTGGAAAATATGGCATCCAACAATGAGCGGTGGTGTGACGAGAGAGCCACACCAAGAACTGGGGGTATACACAGAGTCGAGGACGTCGACAAGCTTTCAAGCAAGTTCGACTTGCTTTCGACCCAGATCTCCGCACTGATGGTAGGAGCCGGTGGGGCCGGTACACAGCAAGTTTCTGCGGTAGAGTCCGAATTCCTTGGGGAATTCGACGGTGGTGACATCTCACCACCGTTGGATCAGGCGAGCGCACTGTTTTACAACCCCACGGGGAATGCGCCATATCCGCCAAGGACAAATTCCAACCCGGCCTACTCTCCCAACAACCGGAACCACCCGAATTTCAGCTACCGGCCACCATTTCAGTCCTCGCCGCCTCAGCAGCCGCAGCAACAAGCTTATCAGCCGGCTAGGCCACCGCAGAATCAGGGTCAGCTGCAACCGTTTCAGCAGCAACCTCAGCAACAAACGTACGCTCCCAGGAATCAGCAGCCGTTCCAGCAGCAGCAGTATGGCCAACAGAGGGCCGTCTCTCCGGTTGAGTCTCTCTTGACTCAATATATTACCAACCAGGAGAGAATCAACCAAAAGCTGGAAATGGGCCAGCGGACCCTCACGGACCAAGTAACCCAGCTGGGGTTACAGGTGGCGAACCTTGCTAGGTCACAAAACCAATTGCCGCCACAACCGGAGATGAACCCGAGGGGAGCAACACAAACATCGGCACTCGTGCACGAGCACGCGAATGTGTCCGCTATCGTTCTGAGAAGCGGGACACAAATCCCTTCTAGAGTGCCCCCTAGCAACCCGGAAGCACCATTGGTCGTCGAGAGACCGACTGAAAAATTAAACGACACCGGTGCTTCGTCACCAAATCCCATGACTCCGGAGGGAGTGTCTGAAGAAGAGAAGAGGAAGAAGGAAGAGAGCCCAAGAGTGTATAAACCCGTTGTGCCATTTCCACAACGGTTGGCTCAGGTGAAAATTGATGAGAAATATGGGAAGTTCTTCGCTATGGTCAAGGACCTAAGCTTACAAATCCCCTTCTTGGAGGCAATTGAGACAATCCCCTCCTATGCAAAATTCTTGAAAGATTTGGTGACCAAAGGGTCGAGAAAAGAGAAAGTGGTGCTGACGGCAGAATGTAGCGCTCTTATCCAGAGGGATAACCCGCCAAAGCTCAAGGACCCGGGGAGCTTCTCTATCCCTTGCACGATCGGGGCTGTGAAGATTAATCGTGCACTCGTCGATCTAGGAGCGAGTGTTAGCTTGATGCCCTTGTCGATGTACAGAAGGATAGGAATGGGTGATTTGGAGCCCACCGGGATGACCCTACAACTAGCTGACCGGTCGGTCAAATATCCGGTGGGAATTGTTGATGATCTCCCCGTGAATGTGAGAGGGGTGCATGTGCCTGTGGACTTTGTAGTAATGGACATGCCCGAAGACGCACACACCCCCATTATCCTGGGACGGCCTTTCATGGCCACTGCTGGCGTTCTTATAGATGTGAAGAACGGAAAACTCTCCTTGAACGTCAGCGGAGAGAAAGTTGAGTTTGACCTGGGACTATCCATGAAGCACCCCGACCCTCCTGATGACCTCCGGTGTAATCTGCTTGAGATAGAAGAAGAAAAAGCTGTAGAGGAGAACTCCTGGGAGATTCTCCTGAGAAACCCCCCCCGATGAATTGGGGAATTCTGAAGATGAAGAAGGCCCCGAAGACAAAGAAGCTGCTGGAAAACCAAGTGCAGCGAGAACGACCCCTCCCGGGTTCCCCAAGTTTCCTCCTGTGAGGAGAACGGGGAAAGAGCTCACGGACCTCACTAAAGACGAGGTCCGGATCCTGAAAAAGATGGCGGGAAGCGCCAACACCAAGGAAAAGCCCCCGGACCCCAAGAACAAAGGGGAGGTAGTCGAGCAAGTATTTTTCCAGCCGCTTACTACTCCTAGCGCCTTCAGCTCCAGCGAGAAAGAGATGCCGAAATTAGGGCATCACCCGTATCAGCCACCATGAGCATCTCTTGCGGACGTCGAGCCAACGACGTTAAACAAGTGCGCTTCATGGGAGGCAACCCATGTTCTAAACTTTTTCTCAAATTTTTAGCGTTATTTTTTACTTTATTTTCTCTATTTTTATAAATAAAATCAGCCGCGAGGACATCCGTTCGGGGACTTAATCAAATCTCTTGGTTTTTGCAGGAAACAAGCCTCAACCGATCGGGTGACATCTCACCCGATCGGTTGGGACGTATCAGATACATGCCGAGATCTGTCCCCATATGACCCGATCGGTTGAGTAATGAAGAGACCGGGTGGCAGACCGGGTCAGTTGGGGAGAACTCTCGGAAAATTTTGGGGAATATCAACCGATCAGTTGAGTTTGAGCGCGATCGGTTGACCTGACCGGGTAAGAAGCCCTAAGTTCTCGGGAAATTTAGTTGAGCGGCCAACCGATCGGTTGACAAGTCAACCGATCGGTTCGCCTGTAGCATTTCTTCGGCAAAATTTTCGACCTAACCGTCAACCGACCGGGTGACAAGTCACCCGATCGGTTCGACTTAAAACCCTATAAATACCCCCCGACACCCGCTCGTTTCCGCCCTCGCCCGATCGCGAATCTCGCCGTCGATTCGCCTTCCCCTCTTCGCCAACAACCGATCTTCACTCCCCCACGCCCTCTACTCCCCCATTACTCCCACTCTCCACCTCCTTCATCAACCCCTCCATCATCTACACCATCTCTCTCCTCCCATTCCGGATTTTTGACCTAATTTTCCCAAATCCACCTCCATTTCGAAAATTTTTGCCGAAGGAGTTCGCCGCGGCTCCACGATACTCTCGCTGAACAGTGTGGGGCACCAACGAGCAAGCTCCACCACTCCGCTTGGGTAAACTCACTCCTATTCTTATTTTATATATTTGCCCTGTTTATTGTGCTTGCTTGTTGGCTTGTGTTAGTGTGCATCCACGATTTTTGCACTAATTCTTGCTCATACACACACACATGGCTAAAGATAAGGATAAGGGAAAAGGAATCATGAGGGAAGAGGAGCCGTCTCGAAAGAGACGAAAACAAACGCGCCCTCCTTCCCGTACACGAGCACTTACACTTGGCCCTCCTCCACCTATTATCCCCCCTGTGGACCCAATGTTGGGCCCGCATGGGTACATCTTCCAGAACCAGGAGCACAAAGACTTTTACCGCAGGCTTGATGCTCGAGGGCATCTATCTACTAAATTCCTGCATGCACAAACACTTCTCGATCTCGGTGTCTTCACCGAGATCGAATATCTTTTCGGCAACTTAGGATGGTTAGCCTTCCTTAATGCATCTGCCACTTCCCACCCGGCACTCACACTCGAATTCCTCTCCACACTTGTTTTAGAGTCCGGGTCGATCGTTAGATTCCGGGTGCGTAACCGTAGTGTCACCACAACCCTGAACACGATTAATGATATATTTGGTTTCCCCAATCTCGGGGATGATTCTATCAGTCACCATGGGTACACGCCCGAATTTAGCGTCGATCAATTCTGGTTCCGCCTCACATTGATCGGCGACTACCCCCGAGGTCGGGCCAAGGCCTCCTCCATCATTCATCCCGTGTTTCGTCTAGCCCACAGGATCATCTCTTCCACATTCTTTCCTAGGGACGAGTCAGGCACTGTGACTATCCCCGATCTTTTTATCCTTTGGGCCATGACTTTTCCTTATGTCCGGGATGATGATGGAGTTAGCTTCAGGGCCCCTACCGTCCCCATTCATGGCGGCGATTGGCTTGTTCACAAGCTACTCGAGATTAGCCGGGCCGGTAAGGGAAAGTTTTGTTGCGGGGGCATCATCACTATCATATGCTCTTACCCCCAATTCAATATCCCCCTCCCCAACAATCTTTCTGTTGCCGCAGGACCATCACGTCTTGATATTGACGTCCTGCGGCACATTCACATGATTAGACCCTACTCAGCTGGCCACTACATCTTCAACTATGGCCACCCCCCCAGCCCCTTACACCATTCTGCCCAACCCCGCTCGCATGCCCATTGCTCTCGTGGGAGATTGGACTTTTCCCTCCTGATCCCGACTTCTTTGCGGGGTTGAATCTTCCTTTTCTCCCCGCTGGCGCACGCAGATCACCGTCCCCTGCCGCCCACTTAGGCGAGCAGGATATCCCTGCGTCTGCGGGAAATTTAGGGGCTGGCCCGAGTCGTCCCGTTTCTGCTCCGGGACCGATCACGTCTGAGCACCTCCTTGCGGCCATTTCTGGCCTTGTCTCCTGTGCTGGCATGACCACTGCCGCCAGCACCTCTTCGACCTTACCTGGCGGCACCACCTCTGCCTCGCGTCAGTCTACGTCTTTTGGTCGCCGTCAGGTATCTGCCCGTCTAGGACTTGAGAGGGAGGTCGCCGCCCTTCGTGAGCTCGACATGTCCTCTGTTTCCTCGGACCCATCACCATCCTCCTTTCTTACTCACCCACGTTTCCTCGCACTTGAGAGGAACGTGGCCGCCATTCTCCGCCTTCTTACTCATATCCACGGACCACCTCCACCTTCACCACCTCCACCTTCACCACCCAGGCGATCTTCTCCTCCACCCTCCCACACTTCTCCACATCCATCACCCCCCTCACCACATTCTTCTCCTCCCTCTTCACATTCCATCCTGGCATCCACTTCACCCCTCCCGACCACTTCCACCGCACTCACGCTACCTCTATCCTCCTCCGTCACACCATACGTGCGCCGGAGGAAATTACCGGTACGCTCCAGATCCCTCCCACCACCTCCCACTACCGTCACCACCACATCTACTTCCTCCATTTCTATTCCTCTCACCACAGCCTTGATCGCCTTCCTACCACCACCACCCACCACCACCGACACTCCTCCCATAGTTCACACCACCACTGCCCCTATACCCTCACCTCATTCCCCACTTCTCCGCACACCCCCTGCCTCCCCCGACCACCCATCCACGCCCTCTTCCGAGGATGACGAGGACTCACCTTCTGCTGCTTTCTGATTTCCCCTCTTTTGTTTCTGATTACCCCTTGCATATATCTAGATTTCATTGATCATATCATTTCGCTAGCACTTTCTGGTCTAGCTTGGGGGAAGTCTATTTCGGTGTGCTGTCGTGTTTTGTTTGTTTTTCTCATTTTTGTGTGTGTGTTTGTTTTTCACTTTTTGAGTGTCGTGTCGTGTGATTTTATTTTATTTTTATTTTCGTATTGTTTGATTTTGATCTTTTTTTTGTTTTTTTATTTCTTTTTCAGTTTTATCTATGTGTTTTCCTCGTTTTCATTTCTTTTCGTGTCTGTGCGTATTCCCCCCCCCCCATTTTCATTGCCCTCCCGTACTCACTCTTATTGCATTGAGGGCAATGCAAGTTTCAGCTTAGGGGAGTCGCACTTCGTGCGTCATTTGTGTTGTTTTTCTACGTTATTTGAGTCGTTTTCCATTGCGTTTTTCTTTTTTCTTTTTCCTTCTTTCTTTAGCTCTTTCTCCTAGAAATGAATCCTATGATGAATCGCCACAAAGTCACACACACCTAGCATTGCATCGATAATCACACTCACTAACCCTAGGATTTCGAGTCCTCTTGCATTTCACGCATCGTGGGTCCACTTAGCTTTTTGTGAGTCGTGTGTCGTGACTAGCATTTGGTGTGCTTCTGCTTTGTGATTTTACTTTATATACCTGTCCAGGAATGACCCCTAGATTGTCATGCTCCGATTTGAATACGCGGTTTGCTTCTAATGTCTGCTTCTATATGCATGCTATTTATATCGTATACTTCAATTCGCATGCGTCGGGATTCCACAACTAAGGACTAGGATACCCCATTTAGCCTAAGCTCTATTTAGCAACAATAGTCTCCTTTGCCCGAGTGTTTAGATTTCGACTTCTTTTTTGTTTTACTTGGTGCAAATCCCCTCGTCGTGTACCGTTCTCCCACTTGGGAGAGTACACATGTGTATAGCCAATATCCCAAAAATTCAAAAAAAACCCAAAAAGGAAAGAAAAGAAAAAGATTGTATAGCCAAAAAGCCAAAAAAATATGCAAATACCCAAAACCCAAAAAAATTCCCGTGTGTATATTTTCATACTTGCCAAGAATAAAGGGAAGGCGAGAATTTGCACCGAGTGTTCTTCTCCACATCATCTCAACCCCCGTCGTTATCGAAAGCGCTTGGCTTAGGAGCTATTTAGCTTGTATCTTGGCTATAGTGGCGAGATTTCCTAGACCCTAGTTGTGGAGTCCCCGATGCATGATACGCTTCTTTTCCCACTCTTCTCATGCATGATTGAACTTATATTCGCCGCTCAATTCAATTCGGATCGATATTTTGGGTCATTTCTTGGATTTGTGTATATCGAGCCTCATTGCACATCGTAGAAAGCTTCACCATTTGCTAGCACACGGCCACGCTCACTCGCGCTTCACTGCGTGGACCCACGACACTTATTTGGACTCGCTTTCCTAGGTTTAGTGGTGTGATTTGGCGTTTGCTTGCTAGGTGTGTCGTTTTTGATTTTGATGGCTCTGATGGACGATCTAGGGCTTAGAGTTTTATTTTTCTTTCTTCCTCTCTATTTTTCCCTTCCGAGCTCCTACTCTCACTCGTCTTCCTCGAGGACGAGGAAGAGTTCAGCTTGGGGGATTTTGACGTGCGTCTATATTTCATATATTCACGCACGTTTTCTTTTGTGTTTCTCCGTGTTTTCCGCCGTCTCTTATTCGTTTTCGTATGTTTTCCCGTTTTCTTTCACTTTTCTTTGTTTGTCCATGATTGCAGGAGTTCGACCACGTAGGGGACCTTTTACGATGATATCCCAAGTCCCCGGAGCAACGGGAGAAGTCACGCGTGATCCAGGGGGTCAAACGGCGAAGTATTCATCTTTCTGCCCCTCACCCGGTCGGTTGGTCATCTCCAACCGATCAGGTGATGCACGCGTGCACCAACCGGTCGCTACCGCAGCTCACGAAGAAGTCACCCGACCGGTTCACAGACCGGTTCTGCGGGCGGCTGTTCTCTGTCTTTTCGAGCAGAATTCCAACCGATCGGGTGACTCTCACCCGATCGGTTCATCTGTAGCTGAGAAAAAGAGCTGAAGACACGGGCGTCGAACCGACCGGTTCACCTGACTGCTCCAAGATCCAACCGGTCGCTCAAGAACTCACCCGATCGGTTCGTGAGATCGGGTGAAAACTCGCCGTTTTCTGTAATTTATCTGTAACGGATCAACCGATCGGTTGACTTGTCACTCGATCGGTTGATCCGAAAATCTATATATAGGACCCCTAGGGTTCCAGAAACGAGAGAGTTGTATTTTTTTACTGTTTTATTTCCTTGTGACGGCTATAATTGTTACTCTTAAGTAAGTTTTCAGATCTTTCTAATTTTTTAGTATTGTCTTTACCACTCCTTTACTTCCGCATTGCAATTGTCTGATTATGATTCTAACGGTTAAATTTCATTTAGATTGCTTTTTCATGAATTTTTGTGAGTAGTTCCCAAATCTGGGATTTTGGTGGAAGCCCCTTCGGGGGCTCTTCCCGATGCGTCCATAGGGTTAGGAAATCGATAGGGAGTAGGAATCTAACGGTTACGCGGGGCATTTCATTGTCATCAGCGGGAAAAAGACCGCCTTTGACCGTCGGGCCAAGGGGGAATAAACTTGGCGGTTGACTCCCTAGCCAAAGCTCACGCCTTTAGCGTAGACGCCGAATCCTAGCACGCGGGAGCGGCAGGATGAGACGTCGGGAGATATCGTTGCGGACTTAGTGCTCCCGGGATCGATCAGTGTTTATGGACACGGGAGTGCCCACTGATCGAATCCGGGAAGTCCGGTGTATCATCCTGGGCACCGACCGGAATATCGGGCCCATGGGACGCCGGTACCACTTTCAGAGGCAACGTCTCACCATTAGACCCTAATCCCGATCGCTATCCATACCCGTAGGCCGTAGCGGCGAGAGTCTCTCGTCGGGTCGGAAACCAAAGTCCCGGGTTTACTTTCTTTTTGTTCATACGCTTTCATTTCCTTTCGTGACAACCCACCACCGATTCGGGCTAGCTCGCCCCTCGGGGTGATTTAGGTCCTACCTGACCCAAGCACAACCTCGCCTCCCTGAGTTCGATATTCCCGCACCCTACACTAACCATGAAACTTGCGGTAAACGACACCGCGCCGCCGCGACGCAAGCGGGGCGCCGGTCAGTGGGGAGGCTGAGAGTGAGTTTGGGGGGAGGGTATATGTCAGGCTGCGATGTAGGGGGTAGGGGTGGATGAGAGAGAGGGTGCAGGCTTGTGGGTAGGGAGGTTTGAGGAGGGGATAAGAGGGAAGGTGCGGTCTGAGTGGGGGAATAGAGGGAGATGGTGGGGGTTTGAGAGGGGGGCTGAGAGGGGGGCTGAGAGGGAGGGGTGACCTGGGGGGAAGAGCGGGAGGGGGGTTTGGGGGGGAGGAGAGGGTGGTTTGTGGGGAGGAGAGGGGGTTTAGGATTGAGTGGGGGAGGAGAGGGACGGGTCAGAGAGGGTGTCAGCACCGCCACCGCCACCGCCCCAGCTCCCCATCCCCTAATACAACGCACTCCCTAAACTACCCTTGGAAGACTAACTGTACTAAGTCGCCGATGGTGGGCTCCATCTCTACCGCAAAACTGGGAGCTAACTCTGAGTCAGGACTTGCTCTGGTTGTACTGCTCCTAAACCTGGAAAATGTAAATGGAACACGTCAATGTGTGACCTAGTAGAAAAGTCTAACTTGGCTAGATAGGGTCTAGTCTCAGAACTGCCCTTTCTACTAAGGTCTGTCTACTAAGGGTTGACAACGGGTCTGTGCATAAAGTAAAGTACAACTTCGTAGATATGTAATGAGCATAAAAGAAAGTACTATACTACAACAGAAAACTCAACATGAATTAAAAAGAAAGGTGGCAGATAATACTTCGAGCGCATAAAAGTAAACATGGCAGAAATATAAGTAAACAATCACAAATGTTTAACAGAGAATTACCAAACCACATTTTTCACCAATCACTTTATGTACACGGTCTCATGGATTCTAGAGGTGGCTCACATGGATTCAAGAGGTGGCCCCTGGTAGTTCTGTGGCACGTTGGTCCATGTAGCACGTAGGTCCATGTCGTCTATCATACCACACATAGATTCAATAGATGGCCCCCATGGATTCAAAAGGTGGTCCCTAGCATTTTCGTGGCACGTTGGTCCATGTGGCACTTTGGTCTATGTGGTGTTTATTTCCCTTAAGTTACCATTCTTTTCATAACTAATTTTCCAGATTTCCATGCTCATAAAACAACAATGTGTAGCTCCTTCCATGAACATAAAACACATAAGGATTCCACATATGAAACATGTCATTAACAGCATAGAGTTCTCATTTATGCATATGGAACATAAAGTTTAACATATTAACATGGCATTAACATCATGGCCAACATTACCATCATGCATATTATCACTTAGCAAATGAGGCTACAAATTTACAAGCCATTAACATACTACAAATTCCATAAAATATTACGCACTAACATGTTGCTACTAATTCAAGCATGTGAACACTAGATAAACTAACTACTAATTCAAGCACTAACATACTCACTACAAGTTTAACATATGAATCCTTGCAAAAATAACACATCTACACATGCTAGAGAAGCATGGTATATTAACATGATCAATTGGCATACTAACATAATTGCTAGCATGTAAAGCCAAAACTCTAAGGCATAAAAATTTAACTAATGAAACCTAACACTTGAATGGAGCTAGATCATGGAACATATGCTTAAAAACTAATCCACGCAGTCGTTTGGTGTATCCCACACGACCGTGTGGAGCTCAGCAGTTAAAGGCTAAGAAAGAGTTGACCGCACGGTCATTTGGCAAACCACACGACCGTGTAGAGAAACCCGCAACCAATTTTAACATATACGACATGGTCATTCAACGCGACCGCATCAGTAATCTTTTAGGTCGTTCACACGCCTGTTTCCCACGATCGACATGACCGTGTCGATCTGTGGAGAGTTTACAATGTTCGCATATACTTCGATGCATCCATGACAAACAAGGGAAGTTACACAGTCAGCGACACGACCATGTCTAAGTCGACATGATCGTGTGGGCTGCTACTGTCGAATTTTAGGGTTCACAGTCGTTCGAAACGATGGCGTCGGAGGTGATGCAACCGCGTCGATCGAGATCAATTTCTACTCTATAATAACGTGAACAATGACTACTTATATTGTAAATCTTAAGCAAAACATGCATTAACTTTCCTATACAATCCCTACACTGAACCCTAACTAGAGTAGTTAGAATTCCTACCTCAATATGTCCTACTTTTGAAATCTTTGGCCCTTCTTCTCCTTGGAGACCTTTTTCCTCTCCTAGCTTCTCCTTCAATGCGGCAACCAACCTCTATTGTGGGAGTTAGAATATTTGGGTTTTGTAATTGAGATGGAAGGGGGGTGTTTGGGCTCCTTGCATGAGTGAGGAGGGAGTTTTGCTGGTTGTTGGGTTTTTCCTTTTTTTTATTTTCTTCCATAAAATGAGATCTTAATCCTAATCATCATCCTCATTCTCTCCAACAATGCCATGTGTCCCTTAGGTTAGGTTAAGGAGGTCATGACACTTAGATGTACATGTGTCATCTAGGGACTTTTTCAAAGAAAGTAATCTTTAGAAAATTAGGAATACCGTACTAATACCATGTACTCTTTAATATACCATGTATTTCATCCAATACTTCATACATAATAATTAAAATGATGGGGAAAAAATCATTTAAATACAATTTTGTCATTATAAAATTAGGGAAATTTTTTTAGAAATACAAAAAATTTAAACTCATACAAATACGGTCAAGAATACACACATAATACCCGTATATATGGAAACAGTGTATTACACACGATGGCTTCCCCCGAGAGCCAATGGATCGAAGGCACGAGATAACAACCCTAAAAGCGAGGCGCACTCAACCGATGAGGCTTTTGCCAAGCTGAACACTACCCGAGCCAAAGTGCTGGCCTATGCAAAAAGCGAGGGACTTGTTAATCGACCCCTCCGAAGAAGAAAACTATGTGCAAAAAAGAGAGACGATCTTAAGTTTTGCAAGTACCACAACGATAATTATCACGAAACAGATGATTGTTGGACCATGAAGAGAGATATCGAAGCTCTAGTCAAACGTGGTCATCTGAAGAAATTTGTCAACGACGCACAGGCAAATGAGGGAACCTTGAAGCAGAAAGACAAAGAAAAGGGGCACATGCCTGATTCCTCCAACATTAAGGTGGTCGACTGACCCATAAAAAGGATCCAGTAGGTTAAAAGCTTAGATGGTGCAAGGCAATGCTCCCAGCTTCATATAAAATTAAACGCATGTACGAATTTCAGTTGTTTAAATTTCTCTTTTTAGGAGTCAAATATAATTTATTTTTGTCAAAAGATGTTCACTATCTTGATCTGAATAAACACATGTGACTAATATGCCTTGCGATGCCCGTTCTTGTCAACCAAAATTCCTCCAAGTATTCAAGTCCACATTACTAGTACCGCCACAAACCCCTTAACTACACGACCTATGGGCCAACTCTTCACAGGCCTACCAAAGCTACACGATCGGACCCTTGTCGGTCGTAAGTCAGGTGGTTACTCCCCGTGCCACCGAATGACTCTCGTCTGACGTAAGTCATGGGGCCATACCCCTGGCCACCGAACGATCCTCATCGGACATAAGTCATGGGGTTACTCCCGTCGCAACAGAACGACCCTCGTCGGACATAAGTCATGGGTTACTCCCCTTGCCACCGAACGACCCTAATTGGACGTAAGTCGTGGGGTTACTCCTATCGCCACTGAACGACTCTCATCGGACGCAAGTCATGGGGCCACACCCATCGCCACCAAATGATTTTCATTAGACGTAAGTCATGGGGTTACTCCCTTCGAAACCAAATGATACTCGACAGACGTAAGTGGTGGGGCCACACCCTACGCCACCGAATGACCCTCGGCAGACTTAAGTCATGGGGCCACACCCCTCGTCACTGAACAATTCTCGTCGGACGAAATTCAAAGGGCCCTTTACTCCTGAACCAACACTTCATCCATCAACCAAGCTACGCAAATATGGGTGAGCCTAATACACCTGCTGATCGCAAGGTCGTCTCAGTGGGGGCATCCTCTTCACAAGTGGATCAAGCTAGGATCAATGAAGGGGAAAATGATCATTGTTCAATAGCTCACCTTATGCACTCTTCCCATGCATAAATCTGACATGTTGAGTGGGTAAACAAAGAATACGATACCCCCACTGACAATGATGTATTTGATAAAAAATTTGTTTTATCATCGTGACATTTTCAAATTTTGCTTATGACATACAAAGGGGATACACCATAATACAAATAAAAGGCTCATGTGAACACGTGATCCCGAGGTTGATCTCCGGAGGACCCAGCTCCCATAACTCCATCTGCCGAAGTGGAAACTCCCTCAGCTGAATAACGGTTCCCTCTCCAAATCAGTAACTCCCTCAGCCGAAGAATGGACAATCTCTTCTGATGAGTTGTCGATTTCATCGTCATCTGATGGAATGACCAATCAATCAAGGTCGTCCCCCCGAATCAGGTAATCAGTGTTTGACTTCTAGCCGAAATCACTCAACACCCACCCGATACAGTACATAGAGATCGCCAAGGTTATTCTTATAATCCTCCACGTCTTTCTCTGCTATTCTTGAAGGGTCGAGCCCCTGCATGGAGACAAGCAACTGAGCCTGAAGCTCGGCTTCCTTTGTCTCCTGCGCCTTATCTCCTTCAAGTAGCCTCTCCTCGGTCGGTCTCCTCAGGGCAATCTCCTCAAGCAACTGTGCCTTGGCTTGCTCCCTCAAGGCAATTTCCTCACGCAAACGCTGCTAAGCATCCGTCTTGAGAGTTGCATCGCCCTTTGCCCTCATTTGGACCTCAGTTAATTCATTTTCAACCTTCTCTACTCGAGGGGCGATATTAACCCTACGAAGCTTCGACCACTTCAACTTCATCTTTGCCCGATCGAGCTCTTTCTAGACCAAGGAAATTTGCCTCAACTTGCTGGCCGAATGGCATCATAATTAGCCACAGCCAACAAGCACCGGCGTAGCTCGGCTACTGTTGTTGCTGTCTACAAACAAGGATAATATTTAAATTAATTTGGTACCCGACATTGATAGAAGGAGATAGGGATTACTTACTTGGATGCTTTGTCAAACCACGTAGGTGGTTAGCATTTCGTGGTCGACTCTCTCAAGATGGCCTTGTCTAAGGAAAGAATCGAGTTTCAACAAGCCGAGAAGCAGTCTCATAGCTCAAGAAGACTGACTCGTCTTTCCCAATGTGGTAATTGGGTCGATGAAGTCCATCCTTAACATACTCTACCTAAGTTTTAGGCGACCTATCCTCTAGAAAGATCGACCTATATTCAGGAGGAATGTCGTCTACTAATGGTTCCTAAGGAAGGAGACCACCCCATGGCCATGAATCATCACGAAAACTCGGCTCATATGATGGTCTCAGACCCCGCGAGGACTCCTCCAGAATCAGGGTCGTAGGCTACTCTGGGACCACGATCAAAGCCTCTTTAACACCCTTTTTACGCTGCTTCTTTTTCTTGGCCATGGACTCTTCAACATTGGCCATAGTTCAGAGTTTTCTCTCTTTTAATGGCAGGTCTGATGGAGGAATATCTTGAAGTACCAGAGATGAGCCCTCGACAGCTCTATCTGGGCTGACTTCGTGAGAGGCTACTTGACAGGGTGGTAAGCTCTTTTCAACCTCCAGAAGAGAAGCTTGGATGGCCTCTTGCAAATCAGGCTCCACCTGTCATTCTTGACCAATCATACCTACAAAGATAAAAGGAGTCAAGAAAGAACAAGATCAAGCAAAACACAAGGAAGAATCTGACCTTCCACCCAGATGGTTCCACGCAATGTCTTGTTAGATAAGAGCTATTTCATTGATCTATTCATCCCCGGCACTCTTAGCAAACACGTGATGGCTTTCTTCTCTTCTTCAGTGAGGGGTTTCTCCTTATTCGCAGCAAGGTACAGATGTCTGTTGGAGTTTTGGCGGACCCTCAGAGCTCGGATCTGTGTCCGTCCTAAGTCGGAGGGACCAAAGGGGCATTAAAGCGCAGCGGAAAATCAAAACTAAGCTAGCTAAATAATTTAGCTAGGCTCTGAGAGAGGCAGAACCTAGCCCAATCTATGCCAACTTGGGGTGGATCTGACCACCCCAAGAGGGATCTATTCTACAGCGACAAAATTAAATCTACACTAAAATTGATTAACCACATACCCGGAATCTTGACCCTGGGGCGGACAAGATGTACAGCACCGTCTTTTGATACTCCTCGTAGCCGAACCGCCTTGACTCGATCCACCCGAGCCGCTTTCCACCCTCGAACCGATCTGCCCGAGCCGACTCCTGCCTCCAAGCCGATCACACGCGGTAGAAAGTTTCACTTGAGTAGACCCGCGTCTTAGACATCTGGATCCGAATCCAAACCCCCTTCGTAGTCTTGCTAGGACTAGTCCGGAGAATAGGAAGAAGAGAGAGGGAGAACAGTTTAGTCGTAGATCGAGCTTACTCTAAAATCTGGAGCTACTCGATCGAGGACTTGGTGCATTTTTCAACAAAGAGAGTGCACCCCTATTTATATAGGGAGTCGGCACTCCTACTTTTGTTGTGAGCAATGTGGGGCTAAACAAATCTAGGAGGAATTAATTTAGCTAATTAAGCTTTAATTGAAGTTTAGTGAGCATTTCATAAATGCCAACTTCAATGAATTAATTCTCCTTATCCATTAAACTTTAGGCACCAATCAAGCTATCAATTCGAAGGGCTTCGAATGGTGAACGCGTAGGAACCAACGGTGACGAATTTCGACTTCGTTTGACTCCTCAAACAATTGCCCAAAGATGGGCAAAAAATCAATTTTTCGTAGCCGTCATGTGGGGTTTCAAAAAACCGTAAAATCACTTAAGTTGCGGGTGCGCCCTCTTGGCTTAGCGGGTGCGCCCACCCAAGGCAATGAGGGCGGGCCAGCGCCCGCTGGGCAGTAGGCGCTGGCCCGCTGTGCAGTGGTCCGCGCCCGCTGTGCAGCGGTTGTTCGCCCACAGCGGCCAGTGGGCCGCACCCGTTTGCCCTTACGGATGGACTTATTAGCCCAGTGGGTCTAACCCACTTTGCCTTGGACTGTTTTCATGTTTCTGGGCTCGTTTGAGCTCCGATTTGGACGTGGTTTGAACCTGTGTTTAGACCAGGACGATCCCGTCAGCCAGGTAACCCTTTCCAATGTATTTGTTCCTACAAATATTGTCGTAACCAATTTACGATACGTTTAATCTTTGTTTGCATCACATGCAACATTTTCCCTATTGCATCTACAACTTATTTTCACAACTAGCTTTGTGGATATCAACTATTCAATTTCATCAAATGGATCTCTCTGAATTAATCTTCCTATTACTAAGACACGAACGCTACTCGGTGTGAGACCCTACAGCCTGACCTTACTACAGGTTGGGGCTCGTAACCCCTAGATGACGGTCACCATGAGCAGTAGTTGTCGTCCCTGTTTCAGAATCATCATAACGTGATCGACCCGTTGACAAAGGCATCGTTGGGTTTACTTTGGCTGTGTCAGCGATGAATACCGTTAGCTATAGTCCCTTCGTCAAGACTGTGTCCCTGTTAGCCTAGGGTATGGTTTACTGTCAACCCTATTAGACATCATTGGTCAGTATACGGCGGTCTTTGTTGTATTCACGTTGTACTTCTTACAACAGACCCCGGCCGAGAATTAACACAAAGATCGTACTGAGCCTGTGACACTAACTTCCCTTTAACGGAAGTGACAAATCCCATCTTAGTCATCTACTTGCCTCGAGAGCTTCGGGTGCAACTCAACCTAAGATCTTTCAGCAGGCCTAGCCTCGAAGCTAGATCATAGGTCTAAGCTACACCGTTCACTCACATGTTCGTACAAATGACTTCAGATCTTAAGGACCAGCTTACCTATCATCACCCTAGAGTTATTATAGATAGTTTAGTTAAAGTTAACCATTTAATAACTCTAAGTCGGTTGTTCAGTGAACTCATTCTCCAATGAGCACCTGTGTATTGTCTTCGACTTCGCTAAGTCGAATGACTATGAGATCATCATTACCTTAAGGTAAGACAAAGACACAGTGGTCTGTCCGATGTGTTGATATCCAGTTCTCAACACATCTATGACCATGAACCGTTTAAGACTTACGTTTCTATTCGGTCGCTTACTACTCATAATAGAGATCTTATCTGGATGTGTAAGGACCTAACTATAAGTCTATGGACATTATCTAAGTGTATATATACATACGATTTCATACTTAGGATAATGGACACCATATGTCTTATGAACAAGACGTATACTTAGGATAAATCGCCTTATGGGCATATATCCTCCTACATCTCCCACTTGCACTTAGGCTATTTATCTCGGTATCTCATACCGTTATAGCATATCAATCACTTTGACATTTATATGACAAACCTAAGAGTGGATTTACTAACGAGTATCTATAATGCATTTTAATAGATATTTATTAATACATCTCTTGATCACACAAGGTTGATCCTTTTGAAAATGATTTGGATCAATTTTCCTTTCTTTGTATAGCTAACAATTGGCTTATACAATCTAGATGTAGTGTCTAACATTTCTATAAGTCAGTCTCAGCTTATTCCAATTTTCTTGTGTCAATATGTCAAGTACATGCATGACACCCTAATTCTATATATATACGATCAAATCAAACTATTTTGATTCAATGTTTTATATAGATGATTCGAATGAGTTGGAATCCTTTTTACTTAGTTCGAAAAACCGAAACTAAGTATATGAGCTAGCTCCCACAGACTTTAAGAATTACCTGGTTAAGTACTTCAATTATATACCTAAATCATATTTAGATTATATATATGAAGATATAACCATTTGATATGTGCTTTAGATGGAATGTACTAGTGTCAGGTTGGGTTTGACGAATGAGTCAAGTCAAGATCGGTTTAAGGAATCTTGACATTGACTTACTCAGTCAAACGTCATACACTGTACTTTTCCCTTAACTACATTTAATATTAATCTCTTTAATAACCAAATGTAGTTTATTAAGAATTAATCTTAATATGCGTATAATTGTGATCACACACAATTTATACGCTCATGGAACCTATACTTAACTATTGATTGACTATAACATTAAGTCGGCTCCAAAACAATCAAAAATTTTCTGAAGCTCTGCATCGTAGTTCGAGAATTTTTGCAACCAACTCAGAAAGCCACAATCACAGAAATTTAAGCCAATCTCAATCAAATCTCAATTTCAACAGAAAGCACAATTTCCGAGACATTTATCAAAAACAACGGATTCATAAAGATGAACCATAATATGTTTATCAAATAAACTTTGAGTGTTGGACACTCAATCATTGTTTTAACTTTAAGGAATGATACATTTTATTCAACTAAAAATGAGTATCAGCTCCTTCTTCATGTCTCTCGAAGTCTTCGCACGGCCCCATCAGCAACGATTGCTCAAATGCCGACCGTCTTACGAACTTCTTCCAACCTTCGCTTCATTTCAGCCACCTGTATACATTACACAGATGTCTTAGTATCTCATACTATGTGATCGGAAATAATTATACCTCGTTGAATTTAATTTGTTGTACCTGAGGAAGAGGCATCAGTATGCCCCTTCTTCTTTTCTGCAAGATAAATCTTGCAGTTCCTCTTCCAATAGCCAATCTTATGGCAATGGAAGCACTCAGATTTTGACGGGGCCCTTTTGGTCTTTTTCTTCCCTTTCTTCGCCTTGGCAGGTTGTGGGACCTGCCTCTTCTTATCCTTGCCTTTCAGATGGTCTGAAGAAGCAGAGCCAACAACCAATGCAGTCGTTTTCTTCTCAATCTCCTCAAACTGCCTAAGCATATTGAGGAGACCAGGAAGATCCATTTCAAGACTGTTAATCATGAAACCAGTAATGAAAGGCTTGAAGTCTGGGGTTAAAGACTTAAGGATAATGTCCACGGACATCTCATTGTCCAGGACAAAACCCAACTGGGCGGTATCCTCCACGTACCCGATCATCTTGATGACATGATCTTGTACGGGCCCTGCCTCCATCTTTGTGCCCCAGAGGTTGCTCGTGGCTTCAAACTTGGCAGCTCTAGACCGCTTGCCGTATAATTCTTGTGCATTCAGAAGCATACTTTGAACATCCATATGTTCATGCTTCCTCTGCAGTTCGGTATTCATCAAAGCTAGAGTAAGGCAACTGGCCTTCTCTGCATCCCTCTGGTAAAGCTTATAGGCTTCCTTTTCTTTGAAGGTCACATTGTCATCAGGCTTCTCCGGAGCGTCCTCGAATAGCACGTATCCAATCCCGGCTAGAGAAAGGACTAACTTAATGTTCCTAAGCAAGTCTTTATAGTTTGTTCCATCGAGCACGTTCTTCTCTACCATATACTTAAGGCCCGAATCCATTCTGTAATTTTGTAGATACTTTAGTCAGTATATATTCGTTGTATAGTTTCAATGGTTTCTAATAAAACTACATTCTCCCACTAAATTTATTAAAGCCATAATAAACAGTTTATTATAAAATAACATTTGTAAGAGAGGGATCCGACTACCCTGAGTCTGACAACCTTGAGTGTGTCTCAACAAGTTGTCCGACTCTGCAGTCGGTAGACGAACCCGTCGTCAATCATATTAATTATGATTCCCTATCGACTTTACCCCTAGTCATTTGTGATTATGAGTGTGCTCATCCGAATCACAATGGCTAGCCTAGTCGGACCCTTGTTTTCGTGTCTAGCCTGACTTGTCCTACCGCTCGGTGTATGCACGTCACGTCGGTTTGGGTCATGACTTAGATTACATCTTTGGTTAGACTTACGCCGATGCTCGGTGTAGGGACGAGACGACGGTTTGGGTCAAGTCAAGATGTTTATCAAGAAATCGGTTTATATAAGATTGCCATGTCACAGTTTGAGTGTAGCTCAACAACCGTAACATGGGTCTTACAGTTGCCAACTCCTAAAACAAGGAGGGCTACGATTTATCTTGAATAAGATTATTATCGTATTTGACTTAGGTATAGTCAATGGACTTACACAGTCATGATTCAACTCCTTGCGGTCCAATGGATGCGGCCAGGGAATTGACTAAGCCAGGACCACTCGGCCCCTAGACTAGCTAGGGTGGTACAGCAAATTTAGCCAAGCACATTGACCGATATCATGATCCATTGAAGAAGTTTCATCAATTCTATGTTCGTCCAACAACTAAATGGCTTTTAATTAAAAAACTAGTTAATCCTTATCAACTTGTGGATCCTAAAATTCGAAATTTTATGGATTGGTTGAACAATTTTTATTGAGTCCGTATCAACTATAAGGTTCATACGTTCAACTATGCTACCCCAATCTAATTAGGATTTTAATAAGACAATAACAACATTTTTCAAAATTAGTCTTTTTATGATAATCATCATTTAAACGATTTATTACAATGATTGTCACTCAAAAGGGACTACCCTAATCTGGTATTAGGTTTCGATGTTGTTTTGTTCATTAAAACGTAACATGTCACTAAGATAAAATACGTGGAGTTTGAAAGCTGTCATCCCAAAACTTTCTGAAATTTTCTCAGCTTACTCATATTGCGGCCCGTCTCCTGTAGAAGGATTTTCATTTGCCTGTTGGTTTTACAAGCACTTGTCTTCTCTTAATCTGTCGAGTGTCCACATGGTAAGTTACCGTTTGAATTCTCGCCTACCCTCTGACACAGTGCAGCAGTCGACTGTGTTTTGTTTAACAGTCGACTGTCGACTATGTAAATTCTATCCGTTGGCTTTTTCTCCACGGATTTCAAAGGGGTTTTGGGGATTCTGTTTGAGGGTTTTGGGGAACCTATAAAGATGGCTTCTGCTGTTCCATTTAGAGGTTACTCATCTTCTATTGCAAACCTTAAGCTTTCATCTCAAGCTTTCAAATCCAAAAGCCCTGGAATTCCAATCTTTTCATTTCTTGCTCTCCAACCTAGAATCAAAGTGTTATCTTCTAGGCAATTGGTGATGACAAGAGAAAGGGCTTTTCTCTCTTTCAAAATAGATCTCAACACACAACACACTTGCTCCTTCAAGTTCTACTTCAAGGCATAGGTCATTGTAAGTGCTGCCATTTCAATATTTCATATATTTCTTTGTTAGATTAACTCTCAGTTTATGATAGTGATTTGCTTGCTCCCAAGTTGTGGGAGTCAAGGACATCGAGTGTATTTCGATTTCACTTGTAGAGTTGCTATAAGTGGGTTTAAAGGAAACCTCAAGTTAGGGTTTTAACTTGAGTATCCGGTGATATCTGGGTGGAAGGGACGTAGGATTACTGGGAACAAGTCGGGAGTTGACTTGGGTAATCCGAACCCTTGAAATATCCTTGTATTAGCATTGTTTCTATTAGGGTTTATTTTCATTCCGTATTAATTATTGGTTAGGAATTTAATTTGGTGTAACTATCGTTTTAAATTGCATAAACACTATTCAACCCTCCTTCTAGTGTTTTCCTCATAGACAGTGACCTTACAGATAGGTTTATAAGTTTATTTTAAAAAAAACTGGCAGAACTCCCTATATACAATAATATAAATTCCTAACAAATATCAGAAATACATGTATACAACAAAATGAATGCACATATATAAATCTATATACAGAAATCTGCAAAACTAATAAAAATTAAATGCACACAAATACCAAAAAGTCCTTAGTACATAATAAAAAACAATCCTACATGTCTACAATGTATAAAAAATAAAAACTCATAGAGAACTCCTGCCATCGCCCCGAAGCCCGCGACTCTCGTCTTTCCCGCCATCGCCCCCGCTGTCAGCCTCTGGGCCTGAAGGGCCGTCGTCGCCGCCTTGACCCTACCAAAAAATAATATTAATTAAGTTAGATGATAAAACATAAAAGATTAAACGAGTAAAAACATCATATTAAATATCACGAAAAGAAATACTTAACTCTGTGTATAGCATAAACCATGCACACCTGCAAAAAAATCGAATCCTACTGTAACACAAGCACGGGTGTGCGTACACACACGCCAACAAAGAACCGGATCAGCTGCTTCTGTCCATTTTTGGGCAGAAGCATCCACGTTGCTTCTGCCCATAGATCTGGGCAGAAGCGTCATCGTTCTACCCAGATTTCTGGGCGACGCTTCTGCCCAAAAGTAGCGACTACTGCTTTTGCCCAGGCAGAAGCAGCGGTTGATGCGGCGAGGCCGATGCATGGGGTTTTGGGGGAATGTTGGTGCTTGCTCTACTGCGTTAATAATATAAATTTCTCTTATGAGACTATTTCACCTCTTTTATGTGATACTTTATCCTATGAGCCATATGTCATAAATTGCCCATATATGACAAGTATAGGACATATAGGACACATATGTCACATATGTCACAGTTATGACACACACACACACACACACACACACACACACACACACACACACACACACACATGTCACATGTACGACACATGTCCCAAATATCATATATCTATCTTAGAAAATAGGGAATATTCTACGTGCTAATGTCCTAGGTGACATGCTTGTCCCAGGTGGCAAGGTCACATTGCCACATAGGACAATGGTACAAGGGTAATTCCCAAAATATTTCATTTTAAAGTCAGAATAACATAATTTCATTTTAAATTTAACTAAAACATAAAATATTTATACACTACTATGAACATAATAAATAAATAATTCAAACTAACTATAATTTAAATTACAAGGGTCTATATCTTGTCTCGGCGAGGAAAAAATGAATAAATACCAAATTATCCCCTCCGTGCATCGAATCCTACGAGATTTGCATTAAAAATTAGAAATACATAAAATATTATACAAAATTAATATTAGTCCGGGGAAGGGAACGGGGTGGGATGCGATTGGTTGGGTGTTTGTGTGTGTGAAGTATAGGGGGATGCGATGGAGGGTGGGGGTAGGCGGGAGGTGGCTGAAGTGGGTGACGTGCGTCTATATTTCATATATTCACGCACGTTTTCTTTTGTGTTTCTCCGTGTTTTCCGCCGTCTCTTATTCGTTTTCGTATGTTTTCCTGTTTTCTTTCACTTTTCTTTGTTTGTCCATGATTGCAGGAGTTCGACCACGTAGGGGACCTTTTACGATGATATCCCAAGTCCCCGGAGCAACGGGAGAAGTCACGCGTGATCCAGGGGGTCAAACGGCGAAGTATTCATCTTTCTGCCCCTCACTCGGTCGGTTGGTCATCTCCAACCGATCGGGTGATGCACGCGTGCACCAACCGGTCGCTACCGCAGCTCACGAAGAAGTCACCCGACCGGTTCACAGACCGGTTCTGCGGGCGGCTGTTCTCTGTCTTTTCGAGCAGAATTCCAACCGATCGGGTGACTCTCACCCGATCGGTTCATCTGTAGCTGAGAAAAAGAGCTGAAGACACGGGCGTCGAACCGACCGGTTCACCCGACTGCTCCAAGATCCAACCGGTCGATCAAGAACTCACCCGATCGGTTCGTGAGATCGGGTGAAAACTCGCCGTTTTCTGTAATTTATCTGTAACGGATCAACCGATCGATTGACTTGTCACCCGATCGGTTGATCCGAAAATCTATATATATGACCCCTAGGGTTCCAGAAACGAGAGAGTTGTATTTTTTTACTGTTTTATTTCCTTGTGACGGCTGTAATTGTTACTCTTAAGTAAGTTTTCAGATCTTTCTAATTTTTTAGTATTGTCTTTACTACTCCTTTACTTCCGCATTGCAATTGTCTGATTATGATTCTAACGGTTAAATTTCATTTAGATTGCTTTTTCATGAATTTTTGTGAGTAGTTCCCAAATCTGGGATTTTAGTGGAAGCCCCTTCGGGGGCTCTTCCCGATGCGTCCATAGGGTTAGGAAATCGATAGGGAGTAGGAATCTAACGGTTACGCGGGGCGTTTCATTGTCATCGGCGGGAAAAAGACCGCCTTTGACCGTCGGGCCAAGGGGGAATAAACTTGGCGGTTGACTCCCTAGCCAAAGCTCACGCCTTTAGCGTAGACGCCGAATCCTAGCACGCGGGAGCGGCAGGATGAGACGTCGGGAGATATCGTTGCGGACTTAGTGCTCCCGGGATCGATCAGTGTTTATGGACACGGGAGTGCCCACTGATCGAATCCGGGAAGTCCGGTGTATCATCCTGGGCACCGACCGGAATATCGGGCCCATGGGACGCCGGTACCACTTTCAGAGGCAACGTCTCACCATTAGACCCTAATCCCGATCGCTATCCATACCCGTAGGCCGTAGCGGCGAGAGTCTCTCGTCGGGTCAGAAACCAAAGTCCCGGGTTTACTTTCTTTTTGTTCATACGCTTTCATTTCCTTTCGTGACAACCCACCACCGATTCGGGCTAGCTCGCCCCTCGGGGTGATTTAGGTCCTACCTGACCCAAGCACAACCTCGCCTCCCTGAGTTCGATATTCCCGCACCCTACACTAACCGTAAAACTTGCGGTAAACGACACCGCGCCGCCGCGCCGCAAGCGGGGCGCCGGTCAAGTTTATGGCGCCGTTGTCGGGGAGGCAACGTGCTTGATATTTTAGGATCTCTTGAACCCTCGTGTCTATCTCACATCCCTACCTCGCGATAATTTTCGCATTCTCTTTTTTCTTTTTCTTATTTGTTTTTCTTATTTTTATTTCTTATTTTATCTGTTTCTTTCCCACTTGTCGCTTCACGGGTGTTTGTTGTTTTTCATGCGCAGGAGTTCAAGGAGTCTTGACGACTTGATTCCCCTCGATCCAGAGATTAACGCCACCCTTAGGCGCTTGGCCGCCGAGAAGCGGAGAAGGGAAGATCCCGAATCCATGGAGGAGAACACCCCACCTCACAAGTCTCAGCTGGAGTACTCGATGCCCTCCATCGAGTCAACTTCCGCCATCCGATCTCCAGCTATTGCGGCCCAAAGCTTTGAGCTGAAGCCGTCTCTAGTGACATGGATCCAGCAGGACCAGTTTGCGGGTGCGCCCATGGAGAGCCCGATAGAGCACCTGGACTCCTTCTTGGAGAAGTGCGACACCTTCTGAATTAATGGTGTCACTACAGAGGCTATCCGTCTGAAGCTGTTCCCCTTCTCTTTGCGGGACAAAGCCAAGCAATGGTTAAGGGGGAAGGACCCCAACACTTTCAACACCTGGGAGAAGCTCTCCAACGCTTTTCTGACGAAGTTCTTTCCTCCGGGGAAGACCATGAAGTTGAGGAGTGAGATCTCCTCCTTCTCCCAGGCCAGCCACGAGTCCTTGCATGAAGCTTGGACGAGATATAAAGAGATGCAAAGGAGATGCCCTCACCATGAGCTTCCGAAGTGGCAGATTATCAATCTGTTCTACAATGGGTTGAGGGATGACCTTAAATCTTCTATGGACGTCGCGGCTGGGGGTTCCTTCATGTCTCGAAGCGAGGAAGATGCCGGGAATATTCTGGAAAATATGGCATCCAACAATGAGCGGTGGTGTGACGAGAGAGCCACACCAAGAACTGGGGGTATACACAGAGTCGAGGACGTCGACAAGCTTTCAAGCAAGTTCGACTTGCTTTCGACCCAGATCTCCGCACTGATGGTAGGAGCCGGTGGGGCCGGTACACAGCAAGTTTCTGCGGTAGAGTCCGAATTCCTTGGGGAATTCGACGGTGGTGACATCTCACCACCGTTGGATCAGGCGAGCGCACTGTTTTACAACCCCACGGGGAATGCGCCATATCCGCCAAGGACAAATTCCAACCCGGCCTACTCTCCCAACAACCGGAACCACCCGAATTTCAGCTACCGGCCACCATTTCAGTCCTCGCCGCCTCAGCAGCCGCAGCAACAAGCTTATCAGCCGGCTAGGCCACCGCAGAATCAGGGTCAGCTGCAACCGTTTCAGCAGCAACCTCAGCAACAAACGTACGCTCCCAGGAATCAGCAGCCGTTCCAGCAGCAGCAGTATGGCCAACAGAGGGCCGTCTCTCCGGTTGAGTCTCTCTTGACTCAATATATTACCAACCAGGAGAGAATCAACCAAAAGCTGGAAATGGGCCAGCGGACCCTCACGGACCAAGTAACCCAGCTGGGGTTACAGGTGGCGAACCTTGCTAGGTCACAAAACCAATTGCCGCCACAACCGGAGATGAACCCGAGGGGAGCAACACAAACATCGGCACTCGTGCACGAGCACGCGAATGTGTCCGCTATCGTTCTGAGAAGCGGGACACAAATCCCTTCTAGAGTGCCCCCTAGCAACCCGGAAGCACCATTGGTCGTCGAGAGACCGACTGAAAAATTAAACGACACCGGTGCTTCGTCACCAAATCCCATGACTCCGGAGGGAGTGTCTGAAGAAGAGAAGAGGAAGAAGGAAGAGAGCCCAAGAGTGTATAAACCCGTTGTGCCATTTCCACAACGGTTGGCTCAGGTGAAAATTGATGAGAAATATGGGAAGTTCTTCGCTATGGTCAAGGACCTAAGCTTACAAATCCCCTTCTTGGAGGCAATTGAGACAATCCCCTCCTATGCAAAATTCTTGAAAGATTTGGTGACCAAAGGGTCGAGAAAAGAGAAAGTGGTGCTGACGGCAGAATGTAGCGCTCTTATCCAGAGGGATAACCCGCCAAAGCTCAAGGACCCGGGGAGCTTCTCTATCCCTTGCACGATCGGGGCTGTGAAGATTAATCGTGCACTCGTCGATCTAGGAGCGAGTGTTAGCTTGATGCCCTTGTCGATGTACAGAAGGATAGGAATGGGTGATTTGGAGCCCACCGGGATGACCCTACAACTAGCTGACCGGTCGGTCAAATATCCGGTGGGAATTGTTGATGATCTCCCCGTGAATGTGAGAGGGGTGCATGTGCCTGTGGACTTTGTAGTCATGGACATGCCCGAAGACGCACACACCCCCATTATCCTGGGACGGCCTTTCATGGCCACTGCTGGCGTTCTTATAGATGTGAAGAACGGAAAACTCTCCTTGAACGTCAGCGGAGAGAAAGTTGAGTTTGACCTGGGACTATCCATGAAGCACCCCGACCCTCCTGATGACCTCCGGTGTAATCTGCTTGAGATAGAAGAAGAAAAAGCTGTAGAGGAGAACTCCTGGGAGATTCTCCTGAGAAACCCCCCCGATGAATTGGGGAATTCTGAAGATGAAGAAGGCCCCGAAGACAAAGAAGCTGCTGGAAAACCAAGTGCAGCGAGAACGACCCCTCCCGGGTTCCCCAAGTTTCCTCCTGTGAGGAGAACGGGGAAAGAGCTCACGGACCTCACTAAAGACGAGGTCCGGATCCTGAAAAAGATGGCGGGAAGCGCCAACACCAAGGAAAAGCCCCCGGACCCCAAGAACAAAGGGGAGGTAGTCGAGCAAGTATTTTTCCAGCCGCTTACTACTCCTAGCGCCTTCAGCTCCAGCGAGAAAGAGATGCCGAAATTAGGGCATCACCCGTATCAGCCACCATGAGCATCTCTTGCGGACGTCGAGCCAACGACGTTAAACAAGTGCGCTTCATGGGAGGCAACCCATGTTCTAAACTTTTTCTCAAATTTTTAGCGTTATTTTTTACTTTATTTTCTCTATTTTTATAAATAAAATCAGCCGCGAGGACATCCGTTCGGGGACTTAATCAAATCTCTTGGTTTTTGCAGGAAACAAGCCTCAACCGATCGGGTGACATCTCACCCGATCGGTTGGGACGTATCAGATACATGCCGAGATCTGTCCCCATATGACCCGATCGGTTGAGTAATGAAGAGACCGGGTGGCAGACCGGGTGAGTTGGGGAGAACTCTCGGAAAATTTTGGGGAATATCAACCGATCAGTTGAGTTTGAGCGCGATCGGTTGACCTGACCGGGTAAGAAGCCCTAAGTTCTCGGGAAATTTAGTTGAGCGGCCAACCGATCGGTTGACAAGTCAACCGATCGGTTCGCCTGTAGCATTTCTTCGGCAAAATTTTCGACCTAACCGTCAACCGACCGGGTGACAAGTCACCCGATCGGTTCGACTTAAAACCCTATAAATACCCCCCGACACCCGCTCGTTTCCGCCCTCGCCCGATCGCGAATCTCGCCGTCGATTCGCCTTCCCCTCTTCGCCAACAACCGATCTTCACTCCCCCACGCCCTCTACTCCCCCATTACTCCCACTCTCCACCTCCTTCATCAACCCCTCCATCATCTACACCATCTCTCTCCTCCCATTCCGGATTTTTGACCTAATTTTCCCAAATCCACCTCCATTTCGAAAATTTTTGCCGAAGGAGTTCGCCGCGGCTCCACGATACTCTCGCTGAACAGTGTGGGGCACCAACGAGCAAGCTCCACCACTCCGCTTGGGTAAACTCACTCCTATTCTTATTTTATATATTTGCCCTGTTTATTGTGCTTGCTTGTTGGCTTGTGTTAGTGTGCATCCACGATTTTTGCACTAATTCTTGCTCATACACACACACATGGCTAAAGATAAGGATAAGGGAAAAGGAATCATGAGGGAAGAGGAGCCGTCTCGAAAGAGACGAAAACAAACGCGCCCTCCTTCCCGTACACGAGCACTTACACTTGGCCCTCCTCCACCTATTATCCCCCCTGTGGACCCAATGTTGGGCCCGCATGGGTACATCTTCCAGAACCAGGAGCACAAAGACTTTTACCGCAGGCTTGATGCTCGAGGGCATCTATCTACTAAATTCCTGCATGCACAAACACTTCTCGATCTCGGTGTCTTCACCGAGATCGAATATCTTTTCGGCAACTTAGGATGGTTAGCCTTCCTTAATGCATCTGCCACTTCCCACCCGGCACTCACACTCGAATTCCTCTCCACACTTGTTTTAGAGTCCGGGTCGATCGTTAGATTCCGGGTGCGTAACCGTAGTGTCACCACAACCCTGAACACGATTAATGATATATTTGGTTTCCCCAATCTCGGGGATGATTCTATCAGTCACCATGGGTACACGCCCGAATTTAGCGTCGATCAATTCTGGTTCCGCCTCACATTGATCGGCGACTACCCCCGAGGTCGGGCCAAGGCCTCCTCCATCATTCATCCCGTGTTTCGTCTAGCCCACAGGATCATCTCTTCCACATTCTTTCCTAGGGACGAGTCAGGCACTGTGACTATCCCCGATCTTTTTATCCTTTGGGCCATGACTTTTCCTTATGTCCGGGATGATGATGGAGTTAGCTTCAGGGCCCCTACCGTCCCCATTCATGGCGGCGATTGGCTTGTTCACAAGCTACTCGAGATTAGCCGGGCCGGTAAGGGAAAGTTTTGTTGCGGGGGCATCATCACTATCATATGCTCTTACCCCCAATTCAATATCCCCCTCCCCAACAATCTTTCTGTTGCCGCAGGACCATCACGTCTTGATATTGACGTCCTGCGGCACATTCACATGATTAGACCCTACTCAGCTGGCCACTACATCTTCAACTATGGCCACCCCCCCAGCCCCTTACACCATTCTGCCCAACCCCGCTCGCATGCCCATTGCTCTCGTGGGAGATTGGACTTTCCCTCCTGATCCCGACTTCTTTGCGGGGTTGAATCTTCCTTTTCTCCCCGCTGGCGCACGCAGATCACCGTCCCCTGCCGCCCACTTAGGCGAGCAGGATATCCCTGCGTCTGCGGGAAATTTAGGGGCTGGCCCGAGTCGTCCCGTTTCTGCTCCGGGACCGATCACGTCTGAGCACCTCCTTGCGGCCATTTCTGGCCTTGTCTCCTGTGCTGGCATGACCACTGCCGCCAGCACCTCTTCGACCTTACCTGGCGGCACCACCTCTGCCTCGCGTCAGTCTACGTCTTTTGGTCGCCGTCAGGTATCTGCCCGTCTAGGACTTGAGAGGGAGGTCGCCGCCCTTCGTGAGCTCGACATGTCCTCTGTTTCCTCGGACCCATCACCATCCTCCTTTCTTACTCACCCACGTTTCCTCGCACTTGAGAGGAACGTGGCCGCCATTCTCCGCCTTCTTACTCATATCCACGGACCACCACCTCCACCTTCACCACCCAGGCGATCTTCTCCTCCACCCTCCCACACTTCTCCACATCCATCACCCCCCTCACCACATTCTTCTCCTCCCTCTTCACATTCCATCCTGGCATCCACTTCACCCCTCCCGACCACTTCCACCGCACTCACGCTACCTCTATCCTCCTCCGTCACACCATACGTGCGCCGGAGGAAATTACCGGTACGCTCCAGATCCCTCCCACCACCTCCCACTACCGTCACCACCACATCTACTTCCTCCATTTCTATTCCTCTCACCACAGCCTTGATCGCCTTCCTACCACCACCACCCACCACCACCGACACTCCTCCCATAGTTCACACCACCACTGCCCCTATACCCTCACCTCATTCCCCACTTCTCCGCACACCCCCTGCCTCCCCCGACCACCCATCCACGCCCTCTTCCGAGGATGACGAGGACTCACCTTCTGCTGCTTTCTGATTTCCCCTCTTTTGTTTCTGATTACCCCTTGCATATATCTAGATTTCATTGATCATATCATTTCGCTAGCACTTTCTGGTCTAGCTTGGGGGAAGTCTATTTCGGTGTGCTGTCGTGTTTTGTTTGTTTTTCTCATTTTTGTGTGTGTGTTTGTTTTTCACTTTTTGAGTGTCGTGTCGTGTGATTTTATTTTATTTTTATTTTCGTATTGTTTGATTTTGATCTTTTTTTTGTTTTTTTTATTTCTTTTTCAGTTTTATCTATGTGTTTTCCTCGTTTTCATTTCTTTTCGTGTCTGTGCGTATTCCCCCCCCCCCCCCCATTTTCATTGCCCTCCCGTACTCACTCTTATTGCATTGAGGGCAATGCAAGTTTCAGCTTAGGGGAGTCGCACTTCGTGCGTCATTTGTGTTGTTTTTCTACGTTATTTGAGTCGTTTTCCATTGCGTTTTTCTTTTTTCTTTTTCCTTCTTTCTTTAGCTCTTTCTCCTAGAAATGAATCCTATGATGAATCGCCACAAAGTCACACACACCTAGCATTGCATCGATAATCACACTCACTAACCCTAGGATTTCGAGTCCTCTTGCATTTCACGCATCGTGGGTCCACTTAGCTTTTTGTGAGTCGTGTGTCGTGACTAGCATTTGGTGTGCTTCTGCTTTGTGATTTTACTTTATATACCTGTCCAGGAATGACCCCTAGATTGTCATGCTCCGATTTGAATACGCGGTTTGCTTCTAATGTCTGCTTCTATATGCATGCTATTTATATCGTATACTTCAATTCGCATGCGTCGGGATTCCACAACTAAGGACTAGGATACCCCATTTAGCCTAAGCTCTATTTAGCAACAATAGTCTCCTTTGCCCGAGTGTTTAGATTTCGACTTCTTTTTTGTTTTACTTGGTGCAAATCCCCTCGTCGTGTACCGTTCTCCCACTTGGGAGAGTACACATGTGTATAGCCAATATCCCAAAAATTCAAAAAAAACCCAAAAAGGAAAGAAAAGAAAAAGATTGTATAGCCAAAAAGCCAAAAAAATATGCAAATACCCAAAACCCAAAAAAATTCCCGTGTGTATATTTTCATACTTGCCAAGAATAAAGGGAAGGCGAGAATTTGCACCGAGTGTTCTTCTCCACATCATCTCAACCCCCGTCGTTATCGAAAGCGCTTGGCTTAGGAGCTATTTAGCTTGTATCTTGGCTATAGTGGCGAGATTTCCTAGACCCTAGTTGTGGAGTCCCCGATGCATGATACGCTTCTTTTCCCACTCTTCTCATGCATGATTGAACTTATATTCGCCGCTCAATTCAATTCGGATCGATATTTTGGGTCATTTCTTGGATTTGTGTATATCGAGCCTCATTGCACATCGTAGAAAGCTTCACCATTTGCTAGCACACGGCCACGCTCACTCGCGCTTCACTGCGTGGACCCACGACACTTATTTGGACTCGCTTTCCTAGGTTTAGTGGTGTGATTTGGCGTTTGCTTGCTAGGTGTGTCGTTTTTGATTTTGATGGCTCTGATGGACGATCTAGGGCTTAGAGTTTTATTTTTCTTTCTTCCTCTCTATTTTTCCCTTCCGAGCTCCTACTCTCACTCGTCTTCCTCGAGGACGAGGAAGAGTTCAGCTTGGGGGATTTTGACGTGCGTCTATATTTCATATATTCACGCACGTTTTCTTTTGTGTTTCTCCGTGTTTTCCGCCGTCTCTTATTCGTTTTCGTATGTTTTCCCGTTTTCTTTCACTTTTCTTTGTTTGTCCATGATTGCAGGAGTTCGACCACGTAGGGGACCTTTTACGATGATATCCCAAGTCCCCGGAGCAACGGGAGAAGTCACGCGTGATCCAGGGGGTCAAACGGCGAAGTATTCATCTTTCTGCCCCTCACCCGGTCGGTTGGTCATCTCCAACCGATCAGGTGATGCACGCGTGCACCAACCGGTCGCTACCGCAGCTCACGAAGAAGTCACCCGACCGGTTCACAGACCGGTTCTGCGGGCGGCTGTTCTCTGTCTTTTCGAGCAGAATTCCAACCGATCGGGTGACTCTCACCCGATCGGTTCATCTGTAGCTGAGAAAAAGAGCTGAAGACACGGGCGTCGAACCGACCGGTTCACCTGACTGCTCCAAGATCCAACCGGTCGCTCAAGAACTCACCCGATCGGTTCGTGAGATCGGGTGAAAACTCGCTGTTTTCTGTAATTTATCTGTAACGGATCAACCGATCGGTTGACTTGTCACTCGATCGGTTGATCCGAAAATCTATATATAGGACCCCTAGGGTTCCAGAAACGAGAGAGTTGTATTTTTTTACTGTTTTATTTCCTTGTGACGGCTATAATTGTTACTCTTAAGTAAGTTTTCAGATCTTTCTAATTTTTTAGTATTGTCTTTACCACTCCTTTACTTCCGCATTGCAATTGTCTGATTATGATTCTAACGGTTAAATTTCATTTAGATTGCTTTTTCATGAATTTTTGTGAGTAGTTCCCAAATCTGGGATTTTGGTGGAAGCCCCTTCGGGGGCTCTTCCCGATGCGTCCATAGGGTTAGGAAATCGATAGGGAGTAGGAATCTAACGGTTACGCGGGGCATTTCATTGTCATCAGCGGGAAAAAGACCGCCTTTGACCGTCGGGCCAAGGGGGAATAAACTTGGCGGTTGACTCCCTAGCCAAAGCTCACGCCTTTAGCGTAGACGCCGAATCCTAGCACGCGGGAGCGGCAGGATGAGACGTCGGGAGATATCGTTGCGGACTTAGTGCTCCCGGGATCGATCAGTGTTTATGGACACGGGAGTGCCCACTGATCGAATCCGGGAAGTCCGGTGTATCATCCTGGGCACCGACCGGAATATCGGGCCCATGGGACGCCGGTACCACTTTCAGAGGCAACGTCTCACCATTAGACCCTAATCCCGATCGCTATCCATACCCGTAGGCCGTAGCGGCGAGAGTCTCTCGTCGGGTCGGAAACCAAAGTCCCGGGTTTACTTTCTTTTTGTTCATACGCTTTCATTTCCTTTCGTGACAACCCACCACCGATTCGGGCTAGCTCGCCCCTCGGGGTGATTTAGGTCCTACCTGACCCAAGCACAACCTCGCCTCCCTGAGTTCGATATTCCCGCACCCTACACTAACCATGAAACTTGCGGTAAACGACACCGCGCCGCCGCGACGCAAGCGGGGCGCCGGTCAGTGGGGAGGCTGAGAGTGAGTTTGGGGGGAGGGTATATGTCAGGCTGCGATGTAGGGGGTAGGGGTGGATGAGAGAGAGGGTGCAGGCTTGTGGGTAGGGAGGTTTGAGGAGGGGATAAGAGGGAAGGTGCGGTCTGAGTGGGGGAATAGAGGGAGATGGTGGGGGTTTGAGAGGGGGGCTGAGAGGGGGGCTGAGAGGGAGGGGTGACCTGGGGGGAAGAGCGGGAGGGGGGTTTGGGGGGGAGGAGAGGGTGGTTTGTGGGGAGGAGAGGGGGTTTAGGATTGAGTGGGGGAGGAGAGGGACGGGTCAGAGAGGGTGTCAGCACCGCCACCGCCACCGCCCCAGCTCCCCATCCCCTAATACAACGCACTCCCTAAACTACCCTTGGAAGACTAACTGTACTAAGTCGCCGATGGTGGGCTCCATCTCTACCGCAAAACTGGGAGCTAACTCTGAGTCAGGACTTGCTCTGGTTGTACTGCTCCTAAACCTGGAAAATGTAAATGGAACACGTCAATGTGTGACCTAGTAGAAAAGTCTAACTTGGCTAGATAGGGTCTAGTCTCAGAACTGCCCTTTCTACTAAGGTCTGTCTACTAAGGGTTGACAACGGGTCTGTGCATAAAGTAAAGTACAACTTCGTAGATATGTAATGAGCATAAAAGAAAGTACTATACTACAACAGAAAACTCAACATGAATTAAAAAGAAAGGTGGCAGATAATACTTCGAGCGCATAAAAGTAAACATGGCAGAAATATAAGTAAACAATCACAAATGTTTAACAGAGAATTACCAAACCACATTTTTCACCAATCACTTTATGTACACGGTCTCATGGATTCTAGAGGTGGCTCACATGGATTCAAGAGGTGGCCCCTGGTAGTTCTGTGGCACGTTGGTCCATGTAGCACGTAGGTCCATGTCGTCTATCATACCACACATAGATTCAATAGATGGCCCCCATGGATTCAAAAGGTGGTCCCTAGCATTTTCGTGGCACGTTGGTCCATGTGGCACTTTGGTCTATGTGGTGTTTATTTCCCTTAAGTTACCATTCTTTTCATAACTAATTTTCCAGATTTCCATGCTCATAAAACAACAATGTGTAGCTCCTTCCATGAACATAAAACACATAAGGATTCCACATATGAAACATGTCATTAACAGCATAGAGTTCTCATTTATGCATATGGAACATAAAGTTTAACATATTAACATGGCATTAACATCATGGCCAACATTACCATCATGCATATTATCACTTAGCAAATGAGGCTACAAATTTACAAGCCATTAACATACTACAAATTCCATAAAATATTACGCACTAACATGTTGCTACTAATTCAAGCATGTGAACACTAGATAAACTAACTACTAATTCAAGCACTAACATACTCACTACAAGTTTAACATATGAATCCTTGCAAAAATAACACATCTACACATGCTAGAGAAGCATGGTATATTAACATGATCAATTGGCATACTAACATAATTGCTAGCATGTAAAGCCAAAACTCTAAGGCATAAAAATTTAACTAATGAAACCTAACACTTGAATGGAGCTAGATCATGGAACATATGCTTAAAAACTAATCCACGCAGTCGTTTGGTGTATCCCACACGACCGTGTGGAGCTCAGCAGTTAAAGGCTAAGAAAGAGTTGACCGCACGGTCATTTGGCAAACCACACGACCGTGTAGAGAAACCCGCAACCAATTTTAACATATACGACATGGTCATTCAACGCGACCGCATCAGTAATCTTTTAGGTCGTTCACACGCCTGTTTCCCACGATCGACATGACCGTGTCGATCTGTGGAGAGTTTACAATGTTCGCATATACTTCGATGCATCCATGACAAACAAGGGAAGTTACACAGTCAGCGACACGACCATGTCTAAGTCGACATGATCGTGTGGGCTGCTACTGTCGAATTTTAGGGTTCACAGTCGTTCGAAACGATGGCGTCGGAGGTGATGCAACCACGTCGATCGAGATCAATTTCTACTCTATAATAACGTGAACAATGACTACTTATATTGTAAATCTTAAGCAAAACATGCATTAACTTTCCTATACAATCCCTACACTGAACCCTAACTAGAGTAGTTAGAATTCCTACCTCAATATGTCCTACTTTTGAAATCTTTGGCCCTTCTTCTCCTTGGAGACCTTTTTCCTCTCCTAGCTTCTCCTTCAATGCGGCAACCAACCTCTATTGTGGGAGTTAGAATATTTGGGTTTTGTAATTGAGATGGAAGGGGGGTGTTTGGGCTCCTTGCATGAGTGAGGAGGGAGTTTTGCTGGTTGTTGGGTTTTTCCTTTTTTTTATTTTCTTCCATAAAATGAGATCTTAATCCTAATCATCATCCTCATTCTCTCCAACAATGCCATGTGTCCCTTAGGTTAGGTTAAGGAGGTCATGACACTTAGATGTACATGTGTCATCTAGGGACTTTTTCAAAGAAAGTAATCTTTAGAAAATTAGGAATACCGTACTAATACCATGTACTCTTTAATATACCATGTATTTCATCCAATACTTCATACATAATAATTAAAATGATGGGGAAAAAATCATTTAAATACAATTTTGTCATTATAAAATTAGGGAAATTTTTTTAGAAATACAAAAAATTTAAACTCATACAAATACGGTCAAGAATACACACATAATACCCGTATATATGGAAACAGTGTATTACACACGATGGCTTCCCCCGAGAGCCAATGGATCGAAGGCACGAGATAACAACCCTAAAAGCGAGGCGCACTCAACCGATGAGGCTTTTGCCAAGCTGAACACTACCCGAGCCAAAGTGCTGGCCTATGCAAAAAGCGAGGGACTTGTTAATCGACCCCTCCGAAGAAGAAAACTATGTGCAAAAAAGAGAGACGATCTTAAGTTTTGCAAGTACCACAACGATAATTATCACGAAACAGATGATTGTTGGACCATGAAGAGAGATATCGAAGCTCTAGTCAAACGTGGTCATCTGAAGAAATTTGTCAACGACGCACAGGCAAATGAGGGAACCTTGAAGCAGAAAGACAAAGAAAAGGGGCACATGCCTGATTCCTCCAACATTAAGGTGGTCGACTGACCCATAAAAAGGATCCAGTAGGTTAAAAGCTTAGATGGTGCAAGGCAATGCTCCCAGCTTCATATAAAATTAAACGCATGTACGAATTTCAGTTGTTTAAATTTCTCTTTTTAGGAGTCAAATATAATTTATTTTTGTCAAAAGATGTTCACTATCTTGATCTGAATAAACACATGTGACTAATATGCCTTGCGATGCCCGTTCTTGTCAACCAAAATTCCTCCAAGTATTCAAGTCCACATTACTAGTACCGCCACAAACCCCTTAACTACACGACCTATGGGCCAACTCTTCACAGGCCTACCAAAGCTACACGATCGGACCCTTGTCGGTCGTAAGTCAGGTGGTTACTCCCCGTGCCACCGAATGACTCTCGTCTGACGTAAGTCATGGGGCCATACCCCTGGCCACCGAACGATCCTCATCGGACATAAGTCATGGGGTTACTCCCGTCGCAACAGAACGACCCTCGTCGGACATAAGTCATGGGTTACTCCCCTTGCCACCGAACGACCCTAATTGGACGTAAGTCGTGGGGTTACTCCTATCGCCACTGAACGACTCTCATCGGACGCAAGTCATGGGGCCACACCCATCGCCACCAAATGATTTTCATTAGACGTAAGTCATGGGGTTACTCCCTTCGAAACCAAATGATACTCGACAGACGTAAGTGGTGGGGCCACACCCTACGCCACCGAATGACCCTCGGCAGACTTAAGTCATGGGGCCACACCCCTCGTCACTGAACAATTCTCGTCGGACGAAATTCAAAGGGCCCTTTACTCCTGAACCAACACTTCATCCATCAACCAAGCTACGCAAATATGGGTGAGCCTAATACACCTGCTGATCGCAAGGTCGTCTCAGTGGGGGCATCCTCTTCACAAGTGGATCAAGCTAGGATCAATGAAGGGGAAAATGATCATTGTTCAATAGCTCACCTTATGCACTCTTCCCATGCATAAATCTGACATGTTGAGTGGGTAAACAAAGAATACGATACCCCCACTGACAATGATGTATTTGATAAAAAATTTGTTTTATCATCGTGACATTTTCAAATTTTGCTTATGACATACAAAGGGGATACACCATAATACAAATAAAAGGCTCATGTGAACACGTGATCCCGAGGTTGATCTCCGGAGGACCCAGCTCCCATAACTCCATCTGCCGAAGTGGAAACTCCCTCAGCTGAATAACGGTTCCCTCTCCAAATCAGTAACTCCCTCAGCCGAAGAATGGACAATCTCTTCTGATGAGTTGTCGATTTCATCGTCATCTGATGGAATGACCAATCAATCAAGGTCGTCCCCCCGAATCAGGTAATCAGTGTTTGACTTCTAGCCGAAATCACTCAACACCCACCCGATACAGTACATAGAGATCGCCAAGGTTATTCTTATAATCCTCCACGTCTTTCTCTGCTATTCTTGAAGGGTCGAGCCCCTGCATGGAGACAAGCAACTGAGCCTGAAGCTCGGCTTCCTTTGTCTCCTGCGCCTTATCTCCTTCAAGTAGCCTCTCCTCGGTCGGTCTCCTCAGGGCAATCTCCTCAAGCAACTGTGCCTTGGCTTGCTCCCTCAAGGCAATTTCCTCACGCAAACGCTGCTAAGCATCCGTCTTGAGAGTTGCATCGCCCTTTGCCCTCATTTGGACCTCAGTTAATTCATTTTCAACCTTCTCTACTCGAGGGGCGATATTAACCCTACGAAGCTTCGACCACTTCAACTTCATCTTTGCCCGATCGAGCTCTTTCTAGACCAAGGAAATTTGCCTCAACTTGCTGGCCGAATGGCATCATAATTAGCCACAGCCAACAAGCACCGGCGTAGCTCGGCTACTGTTGTTGCTGTCTACAAACAAGGATAATATTTAAATTAATTTGGTACCCGACATTGATAGAAGGAGATAGGGATTACTTACTTGGATGCTTTGTCAAACCACGTAGGTGGTTAGCATTTCGTGGTCGACTCTCTCAAGATGGCCTTGTCTAAGGAAAGAATCGAGTTTCAACAAGCCGAGAAGCAGTCTCATAGCTCAAGAAGACTGACTCGTCTTTCCCAATGTGGTAATTGGGTCGATGAAGTCCATCCTTAACATACTCTACCTAAGTTTTAGGCGACCTATCCTCTAGAAAGATCGACCTATATTCAGGAGGAATGTCGTCTACTAATGGTTCCTAAGGAAGGAGACCACCCCATGGCCATGAATCATCACGAAAACTCGGCTCATATGATGGTCTCAGACCCCGCGAGGACTCCTCCAGAATCAGGGTCGTAGGCTACTCTGGGACCACGATCAAAGCCTCTTTAACACCCTTTTTACGCTGCTTCTTTTTCTTGGCCATGGACTCTTCAACATTGGCCATAGTTCAGAGTTTTCTCTCTTTTAATGGCAGGTCTGATGGAGGAATATCTTGAAGTACCAGAGATGAGCCCTCGACAGCTCTATCTGGGCTGACTTCGTGAGAGGCTACTTGACAGGGTGGTAAGCTCTTTTCAACCTCCAGAAGAGAAGCTTGGATGGCCTCTTGCAAATCAGGCTCCACCTGTCATTCTTGACCAATCATACCTACAAAGATAAAAGGAGTCAAGAAAGAACAAGATCAAGCAAAACACAAGGAAGAATCTGACCTTCCACCCAGATGGTTCCACGCAATGTCTTGTTAGATAAGAGCTATTTCATTGATCTATTCATCCCCGGCACTCTTAGCAAACACGTGATGGCTTTCTTCTCTTCTTCAGTGAGGGGTTTCTCCTTATTCGCAGCAAGGTACAGATGTCTGTTGGAGTTTTGGCGGACCCTCAGAGCTCGGATCTGTGTCCGTCCTAAGTCGGAGGGACCAAAGGGGCATTAAAGCGCAGCGGAAAATCAAAACTAAGCTAGCTAAATAATTTAGCTAGGCTCTGAGAGAGGCAGAACCTAGCCCAATCTATGCCAACTTGGGGTGGATCTGACCACCCCAAGAGGGATCTATTCTACAGCGACAAAATTAAATCTACACTAAAATTGATTAACCACATACCCGGAATCTTGACCCTGGGGCGGACAAGATGTACAGCACCGTCTTTTGATACTCCTCGTAGCCGAACCGCCTTGACTCGATCCACCCGAGCCGCTTTCCACCCTCGAACCGATCTGCCCGAGCCGACTCCTGCCTCCAAGCCGATCACACGCGGTAGAAAGTTTCACTTGAGTAGACCCGCGTCTTAGACATCTGGATCCGAATCCAAACCCCCTTCGTAGTCTTGCTAGGACTAGTCCGGAGAATAGGAAGAAGAGAGAGGGAGAACAGTTTAGTCGTAGATCGAGCTTACTCTAAAATCTGGAGCTACTCGATCGAGGACTTGGTGCATTTTTCAACAAAGAGAGTGCACCCCTATTTATATAGGGAGTCGGCACTCCTACTTTTGTTGTGAGCAATGTGGGGCTAAACAAATCTAGGAGGAATTAATTTAGCTAATTAAGCTTTAATTGAAGTTTAGTGAGCATTTCATAAATGCCAACTTCAATGAATTAATTCTCCTTATCCATTAAACTTTAGGCACCAATCAAGCTATCAATTCGAAGGGCTTCGAATGGTGAACGCGTAGGAACCAACGGTGACGAATTTCGACTTCGTTTGACTCCTCAAACAATTGCCCAAAGATGGGCAAAAAATCAATTTTTCGTAGCCGTCATGTGGGGTTTCAAAAAACCGTAAAATCACTTAAGTTGCGGGTGCGCCCTCTTGGCTTAGCGGGTGCGCCCACCCAAGGCAATGAGGGCGGGCCAGCGCCCGCTGGGCAGTAGGCGCTGGCCCGCTGTGCAGTGGTCCGCGCCCGCTGTGCAGCGGTTGTTCGCCCACAGCGGCCAGTGGGCCGCACCCGTTTGCCCTTACGGATGGACTTATTAGCCCAGTGGGTCTAACCCACTTTGCCTTGGACTGTTTTCATGTTTCTGGGCTCGTTTGAGCTCCGATTTGGACGTGGTTTGAACCTGTGTTTAGACCAGGACGATCCCGTCAGCCAGGTAACCCTTTCCAATGTATTTGTTCCTACAAATATTGTCGTAACCAATTTACGATACGTTTAATCTTTGTTTGCATCACATGCAACATTTTCCCTATTGCATCTACAACTTATTTTCACAACTAGCTTTTTGGATATCAACTATTCAATTTCATCAAATGGATCTCTCTGAATTAATCTTCCTATTACTAAGACACGAACGCTACTCGGTGTGAGACCCTACAGCCTGACCTTACTACAGGTTGGGGCTCGTAACCCCTAGATGACGGTCACCATGAGCAGTAGTTGTCGTCCCTGTTTCAGAATCATCATAACGTGATCGACCCGTTGACAAAGGCATCGTTGGGTTTACTTTGGCTGTGTCAGCGATGAATACCGTTAGCTATAGTCCCTTCGTCAAGACTGTGTCCCTGTTAGCCTAGGGTATGGTTTACTGTCAACCCTATTAGACATCATTGGTCAGTATACGGCGGTCTTTGTTGTATTCACGTTGTACTTCTTACAACAGACACCCGGCCGAGAATTAACACAAAGATCGTACTGAGCCTGTGACACTAACTTCCCTTTAACGGAAGTGACAAATCCCATCTTAGTCATCTACTTGCCTCGAGAGCTTCGGGTGCAACTCAACCTAAGATCTTTCAGCAGGCCTAGCCTCGAAGCTAGATCATAGGTCTAAGCTACACCGTTCACTCACATGTTCGTACAAATGACTTCAGATCTTAAGGACCAGCTTAAGGTAATAACTCTAAGTCGGTCATCACCCTAGAGTTATTATAGATAGTTTAGTTAAAGTTAACCATTTAATAACTCTAAGTCGGTCATTCAGTGAACTCATTCTCCAATAAGCACCTGTGTATTGTCTTCGACTTCGCTAAGTCGAATGACTATGAGATCATCATTACCTTAAGGTAAGACAAAGACACAGTGGTCTGTCCGATGTGTTGATATCCAGTTCTCAACACATCTATGACCATGAACCGTTTAAGACTTACGTTTCTATTCGGTCGCTTACTACTCATAATAGAGATCTTATCTGGATGTGTAAGGACCTAACTATAAGTCTATGGACATTATCTAAGTGTATATATACATACGATTTCATACTTAGGATAATGGACACCATATGTCTTATGAACAAGACGTATACTTAGGATAAATCGCCTTATGGGCATATATCCTCCTACATCTCCCACTTGCACTTAGGCTATTTATCTCGGTATCTCATACCGTTATAGCATATCAATCACTTTGACATTTATATGACAAACCTAAGAGTGGATTTACTAACGAGTATCTATAATGCATTTTAATAGATATTTATTAATACATCTCTTGATCACACAAGGTTGATCCTTTTGAAAATGATTTGGATCAATTTTCCTTTCTTTGTATAGCTAACAATTGGCTTATACAATCTAGATGTAGTGTCTAACATTTCTATAAGTCAGTCTCAGCTTATTCCAATTTTCTTGTGTCAATATGTCAAGTACATGCATGACACCCTAATTCTATATATATACGATCAAATCAAACTATTTTGATTCAATGTTTTATATAGATGATTCGAATGAGTTGGAATCCTTTTTACTTAGTTCGAAAAACCGAAACTAAGTATATGAGCTAGCTCCCACAGACTTTAAGAATTACCTGGTTAAGTACTTCAATTATATACCTAAATCATATTTAGATTATATATATGAAGATATAACCATTTGATATGTGCTTTAGATGGAATGTACTAGTGTCAGGTTGGGTTTGACGAATGAGTCAAGTCAAGATCGGTTTAAGGAATCTTGACATTGACTTACTCAGTCAAACGTCATACACTGTACTTTTCCCTTAACTACATTTAATATTAATCTCTTTAATAACCAAATGTAGTTTATTAAGAATTAATCTTAATATGCGTATAATTGTGATCACACACAATTTATACGCTCATGGAACCTATACTTAACTATTGATTGACTATAAC